>JAKSZP010004445.1:0-67642 GCA_022478985.1 Massospora cicadina
TAGGTGGCAAAGTTATAGATTACTGGTGGCGTGTGGAAATTTAAAATCTGAGGCAATCCGCACATCCACATGATTGTTTAGATTGAGAATGCACCTTTATTTAAGACCTAAGAAAGAATTGAACTCATCAGTGAAGTAACCTCATGCTGACTCCCATCTGATTTGAAGATCCTGATATGCACATTGTGGTTTAGTGCAATAAAATGCATCACCACACTCATACATGTTAAAAACAACTCCTAAATATGTTGCTTCATTTTTTGTGTAAGCCATGTCAGCACACTCACATTGTTGCTCAAACTTCAGATGAGTTTATAGAAATGGCAGACAGTTCTACATACTGAAGCTATGAACTGAGGAAAAATGTATAGATATTTTACTGCTCCACAAAACTTCAATTGTAGGATGACAACATTAACATTCATCCATGAGAAATAAACAAGACAATCGCCCATTACATTGTGAAATATATCACAAATTGCAAGCTATAAGCTTTAACCAGAGTTACGCAGAGACAATCAGATGAATTTGTCAAAGAGATTCAAATGCTGCTCACAACTTTTTTAAAATATGCATGAGAATTATAAAGGAGCATCAAATTTCTGCATGCAGTGTGTATTCCAGTTATGTCACCTTCCATTATTTAGATATTCAATAAAGTGAATATTCTTAAACACATGTAAGCCTGAACAATGATATCACGTCCTGAAGTTTTGTTGGCAATCAAGCAATGGGAGTGTGCTTCAACATCTATGAGTGATATGAGAAGTGCCCTACAATCATTTATATTACATCTTCAATGATATTAGTTTGTTTGAGTTTGCAATGCAATTTGAGCCATACTACACCAACAAAGGTGATATTGAAGAAAGCCTTATTGAAGATGATGCAGAACATTCATAAAAAAGGCAAAGGCTTTTTAGTCTCACAGACAAATAGAAAAAGGTTGTATAAAATTTCCCAGCAGTCATATGATTGCCATTTTTCGAGATGCACACAAATCTTAGGAACTATCTTTATAGCCTTTTTCTTCAATATCAGCCATAAGAATCTAAGGGTGCTCTGTCAGAGAGTTTGATAATTTGCGAGATGCATTCCTTTCCTGAAAATAAGAATTGAAAGAAAAGAGCATACACATGGATGCTTTCCACAAAATATATTGCCAACTTAAGATCACTTATAACCAAGCTCTTGCATTCAATATTCTGCAGTGATACTATGAGTTAGTTGAAGAATTGCTTGAGGAAGAAAATCCTTACCAAGGTATGACTGATGAACAAGTCAGATTGCTTAGCTGAAATGAACATCAGGCTGTGAGAGCTCTTCTCTGAAGTTATTTGCGGCATTCAATAGCAGCTGAGTGGAAGCAAACAACGCCTCAGGCTATTTGTGACTGGAGGAGCTGGAGTCAGCAAGACCTTTAATTTTTGCAAAATCGAGTCAATTGCTGATTCAGCATAAATGCAGTGAAAATTGCAGCTTTAGTATGTGTAGCTGCAAGATTAGTTGATGTATCACCTTTACATACTATGCTTAAAACACTGGTTCAAAAGGATGGCTTCATTGTGCCCAACATGCTGATGTTGATGGGAATTTATATAAAGTTTATGTGAAAGCAGTGGAAAAATTTAATATCCCCATTATGAAATCTTGATGGTCCCTTACAAGATGCTTTGCATTATTGACTCATGGAAAAGACAGCTCAAGAACAAGGATAGTGAAGTATAAGGAAGTCTAACATCATGCTGTTTGGTGACTTGATCCAGCTTCCACCCATTAAATGAGCTCAGGTTTTTAAATAACCAGTACAATTCTTGTCAGCACCACACCTCTGGAGCTACTTCAGAATGGGTGAGCATACTTAGAATATGCGCCAACAGGGCAACATATATCTTGCCAATCTTCTCAATGCTTGCCAAATTGGTGAGCTCAAGGGTGTCATGATAGCGGCAAGTAAAGTTTATACTGGACTGCCAGTCTGGATGCAAAAACATCCAAAAGGCAAGCCCAAATGCCATGGGCACTGCTGCTCAAATGACTTGAAAATGGACTACAAGAGAATTAACCTATAAGAGCCAATGAGCCATAATAAGAAATAACAACCAGGCAACAAACCAGTTTGTCACAGCCCCAGGGCCTGCGGGTCTGGGTGTTGTAAAAAGTGGGATTGGATTAGGTGGCTTAAATTTATCATATATAAAATATAGCTTGGAATACATTAAGTTTATTCATATTAAATTTAGAAAATAGGTCATCAATTTTCTTAGTGTGTTATAACTGCTTAAATAGACATTCTACGTAGGGAATAGCTTAGGAAAGCGCAGGATTGGGGCCCTCAAGATTTGGTCTAACCTTGGGTTGGGACCATCTAGTACTAAAAAAAAAAAAAAAGATTTGGTCTAACCTGGTGAACTTTGAGTGAGAGATGGGGGAAAACAAAATTTATTTGGAACCAACTTCAAAATTATTAGTAGTAGGCTGAGTCGCTGTCAGTTCATCCATGGACACCTGAATTGCTGATTTTCTTTAATTTCAACAACTGAAGCAATGGCATCTCACCCAACGGGCTGCAGAAACCTCCAAAGGCCTCCCACGTAGGGGCAGTCCTATGAAGTTGATGATGGGTTTGTGATGGCCAACCCACACCTGGTCACTCTGGCGTCCGTTTGGCCAAGCAAGAAATTTCAGATGTGGATTTTAATGCTTCCAGTGGGGGTTTCAAACTATTAGCAGCATTTTCTGATGAACTGATGCCATTGGCAAGCTTTGCTAAATATTGACACTAAACGCTTTATTTGCTAAAAGTATGTGCCATCAGGCTTTGATGCCAACTGTTTGTAGCTACCTGGTCTTGATGCCAAATGCTTGTGGCCATTGACTTCATTTGAACATTTTGTCCCATGAGAATGCTGACTCCATGTTTGTTTAGCACAAATCCCCTGATTTGTAGCATCAATTCATTTGAAGTTAATACTGGAACAAGTGGTGGGGTCCTTAAAGGGTAAGTGGTGACCCACCACTTGTCAACCACATGTTTGAGATTTGCCCTGGGAGATGAGGGCGGCTGCTGGCCTTCTTGGCCCCTTCTGGATGGGAAAGAGAACACCCTCAATCCAAACGGAGGGGGCACTCCCCCAGACTTACATTGCCATTCCCTTTTGCCAAAGGGGGGCACCACCTCTGGGAAATTGAGCGAGGGTCACATTCTAATAGGCCTTGGGCAACTTAATCACCATTAGCATAGTAATTTTGGGGAGAGGAAAGGGAGCATCTGAGGGGGTGACATGGAAAGCCTCAACAAGCTCCAAGCAGTTGGCATATCCACGCGCTAACCCAGCTATTGTTGTAGGCTGGAAAGCCTTTCCATGCGACTAAGTATTGGATTGATTGGTGTGTTTGGCAAGAGGCCAGGATGCCCTCAACCTCAGCTTCCTCTTCACCCTCAATTACAATGGGCTCTGGATCCACTGGAATTTCCCCTTGAATGGGGACAGTTGAGAGACATGGAAGACTGGATGTTGCTTCCAGTGAGGTGGCAATTTCAAATGGAAAGTACCATTTCCCTTGCTTTCTTCTATCAGATGGGGCTTGAATGCTTACTTGCAAACTTATGTGATGACACTTTCATTGACAAATGGCATATGTTAAGCATGATGTTTGAACCCACCACTATCTCATGTGCCAGGAGCTGCTTCCAATAAGCAAACTATTTGTAATCACTTGCCTTGGTTGAATGCTCCTGAATCAGTGACTGCATGGCCCAAATGTTCTGAGCGTGGTCAGCTGCAGATGGGACCTCTGGGTGAAGGCATGGACCAACTGAAAAGGAAGAATAATAGCTCAATGTTGCTTCATAAGGGGAGAATCCTGTGGATGCATGTGTTCCATTATTGTATGCAAACTGAGTGAGGGGAAGGTTGTCCGCCCAGGTATCCTGAGTGGTGGAAGCATAGCACCGCAGACACTTCTCCAGTATCTGATTGACTCGTTTGGTTTGACCATCCAACTGTGGATGTTATGCGGTGGTGTGGCAGGGCGTAATCTTATAGATTGCCAAGAGCTCGTTCCAAACTGCACCATAAATTGGAGCCCATGGTCACTGACAATTTCCTGTGGGAGGCTTAACATCAAAATCAAGTGATGCATAAATAGGCGGGAATTTTCTATGGAAGTAATAGAGGAGGATCATGGGATAAACAAGAAGAATTTTGTAAAGTGGTCTACAACCACCATAATTTCTGTGAACCCCTTGGAGCTGGGTAGCTCAACAACAAAGTCCATGGACACCAATGTCCACAGACCCTCTGCCTGCTGCAAGGGGTGCAGGAGTCCATTCCTACCCAATTGGTCTGATTTGGCCCATGCACAAGTCATGCAGTCCGCAATCCAGGCTTTAATATCCTCTGACAAGCCCTGCCAATTATAGGTATGCTTTACCAAGTTAATTCACTTCTTGTTCCCTGGTTGACCAACTGCAGGGGGTTGTAATGTGCTTGAATGTCTTCAGCTTGGAGTAGAGAAGGGTCCTACACTAACGACCTCAACTGGACGATCCCCTCAGCCAAAGAATATAAGGAATGCTTGGAAGCTGGGAGGGACAATTACTCCATAAGTTCCAACCCTTCTGCACATGCCAACTGTCCAGCTAAGACCTGCAATACCAAAAATGCATCTGGAGCTAATCTAATGCCAAAACTGTGGGAGGGACAATGTTCAGGATTTTAGTGGGGTAATGACTGTGATGAGATCTTTCTCATTGGAGTCATCCAGGCAAAGTGCGGTGTTGCAACTTAGGAAATGGCAAGAATATTTAATGCGTTCTTCACAAACTCATATCTAAAGTTGAAGCTGCACATGTCCAAGTAGGTGCAGGCCTGCCAATGTGCCAGCTTCTGTGGCTTGTGGAAGTAAAGAAACACTTGACAGTCATTCTGCACTGTCAACTCATGCTGCGCATCTGTAAGAGATATTGCCAGTGGGTCAAGGCCCACGCCACAGCTGCTAACTCCTTGTCATAGATGGCCCAGGATTGCTCAGTGGACAAAAACTTACAGGAGAAGTAAGCGATTGGGTGTTCTAACCCATTGTGCTCTTGAAGCAAGACAGCCCCACCGTGGCAGAAGATACATTGCATGCTACAATATAGGGCTTGTTGTGATCCACATGCTTAAGGATAGGAGGTGACAAAAATACCTCCTTAATTAAATCAAATGGCTGTTGGCACTCTGACGTCCAGTGAAAGAGAACATTTTTGCCTATAAGAGGTTGGAGAGGAGCAGCCAGGTTTTAGAGTGCAAGGGAAAATTTTTTCAGAAAAATAATGGTACATAAAAAGCTTCTCAATTGCTTCTGAGTTATTGGAGTTGGCCACTCACAGATGGCATCCAATTTGCTGGGTGGGATGGCATACCCATCTAAAAGACAAGCTTACCCAAGAAGGTGACTTCTTCCCATTAGAACTCACATTTTGACAACTTGACAAACAAGCTGGCATTATGCAAGACAGCCACTACTGCCACAAGGTCCTTTGCGTGTTGTTCATGGGAGAATGTACCAAATTATTATCAATATATGCAACTGCGCAGGAAAATTTGAGATCCTCATAGTATGCTATTGATCATTCTCTGAGATGTTGTGGGTGTATTCTTCAGTCCAAAGGTCATAATTCATAATTGAAATATGCCTTGTCTTGTCCATATAGTGGTAAGCCATTCTTGACCTTCCATCACCTTAATTTGATTAAAGGCATTAAATAGATCAAGATTTAAAAACACACATGACTTGGCAATCAGTTGGCTAATTATCTGCTCCAATGGCAGTGAGTATGGGTCATGGACCATGATATTGTTAAGATGTCCACAATCCCTACAGGGACAAAAAGAACCATCTGCCTTCCTGGAAAAGATAATGGGAGAGGCAACTGGGGATGACTCTTTGAGCAACCAATTCTTTTTTTAGCATATCATCCAACAAAGCATTGAGTGCAACCTCCTTCTCTGCTGTATGCGGGTACAATGGGAAGTTATGTTTACCACCTCCACCTTAGTCCAAAACTTTAAGTCAAATTTCATATGTGGGAGAAGAAAGTTAGCCTTATTGGAGCTAAAAATGCTCTGATAGCTCATCAATGCATCGGGAAAATCTGGTGGAAAACCAATGGGAGATCCAAGAGTTGTAATCAATCCACAGTTTTGAGCTTTGGAAATCGTATCAAATAGAGGGAACTCACCTCCATCTGACCGTTAGAAAATGACAACATGTTGGATTCCAAATGGATCCTCACATGCTGCTGACACTACCAGCCCACACCTGGTATCACCGTGAACACAAGGTTAGGCATCACTGAGAAGTGATCACAAAAACTAAACTGGTGAACCAAGAAGGGTACTGGGCGCCATACTTAATAGGATAGTTGAGAGGCCAATGAGGCAACCAACACTGTTGGCCCCAGGTCCAAGTCAATTTCCAGCTGCTGGGCCAACTCCAGACTCATAAAGTTACATAATTCTCCAGTGTCAACCAAGGTCTTAAAGAAACCTGATGTGCCACAATACAAATCTTCATTTCTAATAGGAGGGATAATTTTATTTATTGGCGGATGCAGCCATTTCTGCTGACAATGAACAGATTGCAAAGATAGGTGAGCCAGAGAAACCAACTTAGGCGCAGGTGTGGTGTTGGGGTCAGGACATAATATGGAGACTGATTCAATGTTGGGAACAGAGCTTAAAACTAAGTTGGAAAAACCAATCATGAAGTTCCTTTTTGAGGGCAAACTGAGGGGAGAGTAAAGGGTAAAGGAACATTTTGACCATAAAGGAATTCCTCCAAAGCCATCTGAAAGTTGCTTATAAGATTGGCAATCCACCTGACAAACAGTAAAAGGCAGTGTACCAACTGAACGTTCATATGGAAGATAGTAGCCACTGCATTGTCCATCTCAATGAGAAGGGCGGAAATGGCCAGAAACAATGGATAGTCAATTATGTTATGATACCAGAAAGTAAAGTTTAGACTGGCCTTCCAGTCTGGATGCAAAAACATCCAAAAGATAAGTCCAAATGCCATGGGCACTGCTACTCAAATGACATGAAAGTGGACTGCAAGTGTATTAACCAATGAGCGCCAATGAGCCATATTAATAAATAACAACTGGGCAATGAACTAGGTTGTCACAGCCCTAGGACTGAAAGTCTGGGTGCTGAGTAGAGTGGGATTAGATTGTATGGTTTGTTTTTGTCATATATAAAATAGAATTTAGAGTATGGGAATTTTTATTGAAGTTAAACTTATAAAATCAATCATCAATTTTCTCAGTGTGTTATGACTGCTTAATTAGATATTTGATTTGGGGTATAGCTTAGGAAAATGTGAAAATTGGTGTTCTTTTTTTGGTCTAACCTGGGTGAACTTTGAGCAAGAGAGGGGGAAACAAACTTAATTAGAACTGAATTCCTTATTATTAGCAGCCAGGATGAGTTGCTGTTGGTTTATCCATGGACAACTGAATTGCCAAATTTCTTCATTTTTGATGACTGGAGTGATAGTATCTCAACCAATGGGCTGTGGGAACTTATCAAGGCCACCCCACATAGGGACAGTCTCATGAGGGTAGGAATGTGTTCAGGATGGCCAACCTGCCCACACCCAGTCACTCCAGCATCTGTTTGGACAAGCAAGGAATGTTAGATGTGGATTTCAATGCTTCCAAATGAGGTTTTAAACTAATGGCAGCATTTTTTAATGACCTGATATCATTGGGGAGCTTTGCCAAAGATATACATTAAACGCTTTATTTGCTAAAAGTATGTTCCCATCAGGCTTTGATGCCAACCGTTTGGGACTATCTGGCCTTGATGCCAAAGGCTTGTGGCCATTGACTTCATTTGAACCTTTTGTCCTATGAGAATGCTGACTCCATGTTTGTTTGGCACAAATCCCTTTGATTTGTAGTATCAAATCATTTGAAGTTAATACTGGAATGGGTGGTGGGGTCCTTAAATGGTAAGCGGTGACCCACCACTTGTCAACCACATGAGCAAGGTTACCCTGGGAGACAAGGGGGCTTCTGGCCTTCTTGGACCCTTCTTGGATGAGAAAGGGAACACCCTCCAATCCAAATGGAGGGGACACTCCCAAGACTTACAGAAGGACCCACTTTGACTTGCTGCTGTTGAAGACTTTGGTAGATGCAGCAGGAACATTTACTTTAAATAAGGCAATTCACATCTATCTATTGGAGTGTAAGTAGATACCTAAAATAATACTGTTCCTGAGTACTACTGATCAAAAATAGAGATTATAAAAAATAAAGTTGCAAGATTATATAGCTGATGCTATGTGCAACACTAAAAATGTCAACTTGGACAATTTCATCCTAGGTAACATCAACAAGATTGAGGGCTTGCCCAAGGAATTGGAGATATTTATTGGTGTAAAAGTAATATTGCAATCCAGTATCAATATTGAGAAGGGCCTTGTGAATGGTGCAATTGGCAAGATCACTGAGATAATTTGACCAAATTTTTATTGTGACAAGATATATAATAGAGATGTTCCATCTGTTTCCATAGACTTCAGTAGGGATGGCATTCATCTGATTGAACCTCAATCTATTCAGTTTACTGCTAAATTCAACTATAGATTGTCTGAGATATGAATGCTACCTGATGTCTTGTATTGGGCTTGCATAGTTCATAAGATGCAAGGCTGCCCTATCAATTATATAGTCATATACCTTGGAAAATACATATTCCAAAAGGGACAAGCATATATTACTTTAAGCAGAGTGAGATAACTGGATGGAGTATAAATTGTGGATATGAAGTGCAGTAAGCTCTTGGGAAAGATACCCCTGTAATGAAAAAGCTATTGATGAGATGGAGTGACTACAAAAATATAACCCTCCAGATGATCCTCAACCTAGTTGAAGGAATTGTACTTAGAAGTAATTTTGAGAGATTGTTTAAATTATAATTACTCTGCTCTTTAATCTTTTATTCATAACTGATATACTTTTGCACTACTCATTCTATATAATTATATTAAATTTTGTATAATTATGTATTAGCCCTATAGGGTAAATCCCCTTGAGTAAATATATAGTCTATCTATCTCTCTCATTCCAGTACTCCAGAACATATTTGTTGAGCACATTTGCAGGACTCAGAGACTAAAAATGATAAAGTAAATTTTCTAATTTTTCTAAAAAATAAGTTTCATAGACTAAAAATATCAAAATAATTTTATTTTAGAAATATTAAAATACCTGAGACCAAATATCAGCTATAAGGGTGGTTAGCTGAGCAGGTAAAACTGCTTCCACCCCTAATACAAGTTTTGAGTTTGAAACCTGTACTGGCTGGAAAACATTCTCGGTGTATTATATTTGTCCCAAATATCAGCTACAATGGGGAGGATACCCCAGTGGTAGAATAGGGACCTCTACTGCTGCCTCCCCGAGTTTGATTCCAGTACTGGAACTTTGGGTAGGGGATGATTATGACTGTGTTGGCATTGTGCACCAATGCCCCAAGCTGAGATAGTGAATAGCAAAGGCGGTCTATGGAGTTCCTGGCCTATCATATGCCATGCATGGAGGTTTTCTGGGTTTTATCCTCCTTTCCTATTTTCTTCACTTCCCCTCATTGGTGCGGTATCGTCCCCAGGTCAGCCCATCTCGAATAAAAAAAACAAATATCAGCTGCAATGAAAAATATGGTATGCACTCCAGTAATTGTTTCTCTAATAGTATATTAAGAGGTATGCACTATATTTTTTTAGTACTAGATGGTCCCCAGAAGAGGTATACACTCTGCTTCTTTCATTGTAGCTGACATTTGGTCTCAGGTGTTTTACATATTTCTAAAATATAATTGATATTTTTATAGTCTATCAGAAAAATATCTTTTTAAATTTTTTACCTATACATTATTCAAAGTCAGTTAAAAATCTAAAACAACTTGAATCATCTGATAAATCAAATACCATGGCGAAGCATGGGAATCTGGCAGCTAGTCCATAATATAAAATCTAAATTAATAGGTTAGAATCATCTGGTAATTACAGACACCATAGTGAAGCACAGGTATCTGGATGTCATTGTATATGGTGGCAATTGTTTAAAAATTTTATTCGAGGTGGGCCGACCTGGGATGATAGCGCACCGATGAAGGTTGAAGGGGATTCGAATTAATGGGAAAGAAGAATAAACCCAGAAAACCTCTATGCGCGAAGTATGATAGGCCAGGAATTCCATGGACTGCCTTTGCTATTCGCTATCTCGGTTTGGGGCATTGGTGCGCAACGCCAACAGTCAAAATCGTCCCTCCCAAAGTTCACTACTGGGATCAAACTCGGGGGGGGGCAGTGGTAGAGGGTTCATATTCTACCACTGGGGTATCATCCCTAATAGGTGGCAATTGTGTCTGGGGATTTCATTGAATCTTTGATGAGACACTGGACGCGCGATTGTGATGCGAACTTAATCTAATTACGATATCTTGAATAAATGTTCTGGGGCTAAACTAGGTTAATATCTACCGTTGTACACTTCATGATATATGAGTATTTATGTGTTTAAAACCTCGCGGCTCAGCTGTACTCGCTGCAGCAATATTCTTTTAAGACTTTTTGCTATGCCAACGAGAGCAAATTCCTTATATTCAACATCTGCAACAAAAAAATCAATTTTTATTGTTGAGAATATACCGCCTAGCCTTTATTTTAGAAATTTACAGTTCACTTTAAGCATAATTAAAAGGCATAATTCATTGGCAAGTTCTAGCTGTGGTCAAATAGGCCTTTCTTTTTCGAAGCTTGAAAAAATAATTCTTGATCTTATTCAAAAATGATAACCTGCAACTTGCTTTAGATTACTGGGCCGTTGCCAAAACGTGGGCTTCCTGGAGGTTTGTTCCTTCATCTGAGCACGAAGGTTTTATAACAAAAGCAACAAGTACTACTGATATTTACAAATATGATCTTGAGGACATCCGTTCTTTGCTTCATCAGATGACAATTATTTTAATCAGGAAGCCACATGATTCTCATTCTATACGACACGAGAGCCAATTTACTTTATCTCCTTATTTAATTGCGCAAAAGATTTTGCCATGACGTATTCTTAGACTATATAGAAGGTATAAAACTAAACCATTTTTCTTGTGCCTTTTCCCATTACTTTTGAAGCTTTGACACGTTGGCTTGTTCTTCAGAATTTTTTTGAGTTGGCATCGCATATGCTTTTCAAGATGAAAGAGTTAAATGTAGTTCCACGTGAGGCGCTTATTCAACACGTTGTTGAAAGCTGGTGTTCATCTTTGATTGCGATTAGTCAAGAGTCTGCAGTTGCATGTGAATTATATGTTGAGATATCTATGCCGCCAAAGCCCGAAGTTTTGAATAGTTTTAGAAAACTTGCACTAAACACTCTGTCTAAAAAAGGTCGTTCTTTGGGTTCATCAAAGGCTGTAATTTCAAAATTTATTTCTGCTACATCTGCTGGGTATCTACGTCTGAAGAATCCTTCCATCTCACTAAGCCTTTATTCCCTTCTTCCACTTCCTTCAAAGGAACTGCTAGAAAAAATTTATATTAAACTTCTTATCTACTATAGCCACAACTTGGATACAGCGGACTTGAATTATTTCAGATGCATTGGTAGATTCACTTTTAAAGTTGCCGATCGTAGAACCCACTCAAAATCCAAACAGAACTTATACAGTGGGATATGGTAAAAAACTGAATATTCCTAAGCTGCCTTACTATAGTTATCCTCCAACTAGGCAAATGCTATATACCATTCTAGCAGGATATGCTTATCATCAAGAAATTGAATCAGTTGTACAGCTCATGAATTTAATCTTTACTGGAGGGTTTCCCTCCTTACAACTTGAAGAAGGCATGCTTATAGCAGTAATGGACGGTTTCGCACGATATGCAAATATTCCCGCCTTTAAATTCCTGAGAACCTTTTGGAGGAAAAAATTGAGTTTAAGCCATCCTTGGTTGCCAGAGCTAACGGTAATTGATGCGTTAGCTTGTAATCGTCATTTGAATCCCCTGCCGGAAATCTTGAGTGAACTTCTTTCATCTCCCGAAAGGTCTCGTGAGCTTTTTGATATAGCTGTACAAGATTCTCAACTTCATCTATATGCTTTTGCCAAGAAACTATATTATCAAGTTGCCTCGTTCGCGCCTGAATTAGCCTTTGAAATTACTCAAGTTTTGGCTGGCCACGAGAACGGGACGCCGCCCGAGTTATGGGCTGGCTGGATTCAAGGCCTTAAACAAGACATTAATGTCTCAGAACAAGCTATAGATATGGCACAATCTATGTATCAGAGTAATGTTGCTCATCAAAAATATCCTGCTTTTTCTGTAAATTAATTCGCATATTCTAGATTTTTACAAAAGTTTTTGTAAAGCCCTCATTAGCCCGTGTTTAGTAATTTGGTCCCACGTTCTAAATTAGCATCATTATTAACCTTAATTGCTAAGTTGTTTATAGAAACCATTTTTATTTTTTTAGCAATTTTTATTTACTTTATTAAGGCATTTAATATATTTTATTAAATTTTCTAAGGCTTATTTTGGTTATGACTGTTTGATGTCTCCTTGTGATAGTTTTTAATTAGTTATTCTTTTTGGCCTAGTTTTTTGAATTTCATTACTAATATTTTGGGTATATTTTGTTTAAAAATCCCATGTAACTTAAAAGGTTGATATAGCCCTTTACTTCTATCAATAGGTTACTAGAGTATAAGGGCAAACTAAAATTTAATGTTATTTTTAGATAAGCATGACCAAAAGCTAGGTTGATTAATACAATTTTATAAATCCAATAACTTTTTATTTTATAAAGCTTGATTGGTAAATTAGAATAATTGGTAAAGACTAAAGTATATGCTTTTAGCCCATAAATGGTATGTAGAAATTTGGGAACCTTGTGCCAAATCACTCTCAGTAACTAGAAACAATTGTAACCTTCTGGGATGCTTGCTAGACTTCCCCTTCTACTGTACAAGTTCATAATAGCTGCATTGATTATTATTAATATTATTGACCAAATCTGGGTAGTAATGGTATGGCAACTATTATTTGAGTTGTTTTCTTAAATCCACGTCGAGTAAAAAGTCCAATGCTAAACTGGTGCATGCCCTTTTTCTCTGAAGGTACTTATGAAATAGCAGAGAACTCTTCCCTCTTCTCTTCTTCCTCTGGTAGGGAACTCTTCCCTATTCTCTTCTCGCAGAGCCCACATAGACCTTGATAGCCAACTACTTTAGATAAAGGATATCCTATCCTCAAACTCTTACCCTAAGAGCCAACTATATAACTAATATATTAAAGTCTAAAAATAAATGTAATTGCTGAATCTATTTTTTTTATTTGATAAAAATGTGGGTATTTATAGGAAATTTGGCACCAACCCTGGCTGCACTTTAATTGAGGTGATGGCAGATATTGCAACTTGATCAGCCTTCCTTGGGTCCCACTCTCACAGACTTCCCTCAACGAGCCAGTCAGGTTTTATCACCTTCTAGCCCCTGCAACCTTCTCCAGGTTCTCAATAAATGCTTCCCCACATTTATTAATTATACCAGAAGTTATTTAAGAAGTGTCATCAGTACTTCACAACTTCACAAATATTTTTTATCAATTGGTGACCAACCCCAATTAACTTACATAAAATAATTAAAATATTGTTATACACATTCAACTATTTACTCACTAATTGTTGGGGATCATCCCCAATGAGAATTAAGTAATACAGTGTATCAATCTGATGGATCAACTAGCAAATTACCTAATAATTATTAGGATGATTCTGACAAACAATAGTCATCATCCAAAAATGCTAACTCCTATATCCACTAGTGGGACAAATCTCCTAGTGAATATGCACCTATTATAATCTAAGTAGCTAGAAAATCAGTATATCAAAACTCCAATATATCCTCCCACTTGCCTAGATTACTCAGCAAAAGATAATAACTTGGGGAAAGGATGTCACCTCAGGCCATGGTCTTCATATTTCAAAATAACTTCTAGCAGGGTGCAGCTCTATCCACACTCAATGCTACTCTTACCAACCTTTGGCAACGTGACCCTTCTTCCTTTATTCTTACTCACTGCTGCCTCTCTCAAGTGTGCTTTTCAGGGCATCTTGTCATTCCAGTACTATATCAGCCATTCTTGCTGAGAGATGAACTGGGCAACCTGTATAAACCCCAAGGTGGGTTCCCAATGACACCTCATTGTTCAACCTGTATCAACCCCAGGATAAGCTACATTGACACCTTGTTGTTTAACTTGTACTAACCCAAGGATGGGTTCCCAATGACACCTCATTATTTAAACTGTACCAACCCCAGGATAGGTTCACAATGGCTCCTTGCCATTCAAGCACCCTGGGACTACTCATGTTAGACCCAGTTTCAACCTGAGCTGGTCCTCCTGATATACCTTAAAGGGACTCTTTCTTATGGATCTAGTTTCAGCCTATCCTGATCCTGCTGACAATTTGTTCTTAAACACCTTAAGACTTCTTCCCAGTGGAACCAGTTACAACCCAAGATGGCTTCACCAACCATTGGGACTCTTTCCCATCATAATCTTCCCCTTCCTCATTACTTAGTAGGTAAAAACCACCAGATATTTTCTGCAATCAAAATAAAAAAATGTGTAATCATTTCCCCCTTTTTTATCTTTTTATATTAGTTTCTATGATTCTTATCTTTTATCAATTTTATATTTTAAATTTTATTTGAGGTGGGCTGACCTGGGGATGATACTGCACCAATTAGGGTAGTGAAGAAAATGGGAAAGAAGGATAAAACCTGGAAAACCTCCATGCATGGCGTATGATAGGCCAGGAACTCCATGGACTGCCTTTGCTATTTGCTATCTCAGTTTGGGGGCATTGGTGCATAAAACTAACACAGTCAAAATCATCCCCTACCCAAAGTCCATTATTGGGATCGAACTTGGGAGGCGGTGGTAGATCTTTTATCAATTTATCAATTATCATTTTCTTTTTCTTATGATAAAATCTTTATAAATTTTCTCTAGCATTATTTTCCAACTTTTATGTTCAGATTATTCCACTGATAGATCTGTAAATGATCCCCTACTTGCATGGATTAATTTGGTAACATTTTTCTCTACCCATATTCACTTGAATTTGATCATATTCCTTGGCATTCCTTGCATCTCTTATTAGTTGACTAATCAAAGACTAATCTATTTTTATCCATATCTCTGAATTAATTGCCTTCTGCTTCTATCTCATCTAATGCCTCAAAGCTTTTCACAGCGGACCCAGTTACAACCCAAGCTAGTCCTGCCACTCTCTTTATTCCAAATAGATGTCCAGTGGAACAGGTTCCCTTATAGTGCTAGATAGTTCCACATCTAGATTGCAAGGCGTTTACCCAAAATTTTGGCAATTTCATCTTCCTTCTGAGAAAGCATAAATTTTACAAATTGTCACAGTTTCCTCCCCCAAATTTGGGTGGAAAATTGTCATGTTGCTCCACTTTTCTAATAATGGCTAGTTGGTTTTCCTTCCACCTAGATCCATCAGATTTCTTTCCCTTTACAACTTGATTCTGCTGATCAACAACTTTTAAATACTCTCCAGAACGTTGTCCTCTAATACTGCCATAGTTTGATCATCCTTGGCCAAAATTTTCTCATAAAATTGATTGGGCGCATCAAAATTGCTCCCAACATATTAAGATAATCTATCATCTGTGAGGTTGAAGTATCTTGTACCAACACTGATGCCATAGTATGATGCAAGTTTTGGTAGGCTTGAAGCATCACTTGCATTGCAATTTGTGTATCAAGATCTGATAGTATTTTCGCCCCAGCCAGGATCTGCAACTCCTGGTAAAAACAATTGATGAAGCATCCAGAGTTTCATCCTTTCTGAACTGTATGCTCATAAACTCTTGTTTTTGGTTAGCCATCCTGGTAGGGCTCCCAAACTCCAGCATAATCATTTCCTTTGCTTCAAATAACCAATTGTCTCCATTCAGGTGAGGCAACGCCAGATTCTGGCAAGTGATGTCAAGGAAATTCATAACAGTTATTGTTTTTGGAAGTCCGTGTACCCAACCATTGTCATCTCAAAAAGATGAAAAAAATGCTGGTGTGTTGTCCCGGTGAAATGTGAGCAATTTTGACATTTCTCTAAACCCTTCTGCCTCTCTAATAGCAGAAATCCTCTATCTGAAAACTTGATTAATTGATGTAACCTCAGGAGTAATCTCTGACATAGAAGTGAACGCTCCAGGCACCTTTTTTGATGGGGATGCCTTCCCCACTAAAATTTTGGATGTAATAATGTTGGCTTCATTTGCCTCCACATGAGCACAATCACATATATGATTCTTTAATTCCTCAATATGCTTCCACATGAACGCCAAGTCCTCTCAAACCTGACTTAAAATTTCGTTGTCCACTTCCCAATTATTCTTCAGATATAAAATGCCCTTGGTTAATTCTCCTTTCTTTCACTTCAAGGATGCAACTTTCCTTCAGAGATTATTATTACATATTCTGACTTGCTCAACTTCTTCCTTGGCTTCAATCAACCATTTCTCCAAGGCATTAAGATTAGCCTGTGCTGTCATACATAACACTTTCTTAATGGTCTCCAACTCTATCCAGAGTTTCTTGATCTCTCACATACTGATAACCCTTTTTATTAAATCTGACTTCTTTTTTTAGAAACAACCCCCTGTAGTGAACACCAATGTAGAAATTTTGGAACTTTGTGCTCAATCACTCTCAGTAACTAACAACAACTGTTACCTTCTAGGATGCTCATTTAGGCTCCCACTTCTAATACAAAAGTTCTTAATATCTGCTTTGATTATTATTATTGTTGATTAAATTTGGGTAGTTATAGTATGAATGCTATTACTTAAGTTGGGTTTCTTAAAACCATGTTGAGTAAAAGGTCCAAAGCTAAACTGTTGCACATTCTTCTTCTTTTTAATGGTACTTCCAAAATGGCAGGGAACTCTTCCCTCCTCTCTTCGTCCTCTAGTAGGGAACTCTTCCCTATTCTTCTCTCACAGAGCC
Organism: Massospora cicadina; assembly: GCA_022478985.1. NCBI lineage: Eukaryota > Fungi > Entomophthoromycota > Entomophthoromycetes > Entomophthorales > Entomophthoraceae > Massospora > Massospora cicadina. Next base: position 17,098 of record JAKSZP010004445.1, read on the forward strand.
TGGAAGATATCTTGATAGCTAACTGCTTTAGACAAAGGATACCCTATCATTAATTTCTCATTTTAAGAGCCACTATACAACCAATGTATAAAAGTCTAAAAAACAAACGTATTGCTAAATCTATCTATCTTATTTGAGGGAAAACGAGGGTATATATAGGAAATCTGGCACCAATTCTAGCTTCGCCTTACTTGAGGAAATGGCAGATGTTGCTGTTTCATCAGCCTTCCTTGGGGCCCACTCTTAAGGACTTCATTAATAAGCTAGTCAGGTTTTGTCACCTTCTAATCCCTGCAATCTTCTCCAGGTTACCAATAAATGCTTCCCAACATTCATCCATTACACTAAAAGTTATTTTACTAACGTTATCAGCACTTCACAACTTCATGAACCCTTTCCATCAATTGGTGAATAACTCTGATCAAATTACATAAAATAGTTTAAAATAAATATAAAATTGACAACTTAATTACTCATCAATTGTTGGGGTTCATCTACAACCAGATTAAAGCAATCTGGCGTATTGATCCAATGGATCAACTATGGCAAATAACCTTATAAAAACTTTATGACAATTTTGCCAAACAATAGTTGTTGTCTAAAAATGATAACTCCCATATTCACTAGCAGGACTAATCCCCACTTAAAAAAGCGCCTATTTAATCTAAACAGGCTGGGTAATATCAGCATATCAAAATTCTGACAGGAGATTATGCCCCTTACTTATGATAATGTCAGACCTGGGCTTAAGTCAAGTTCACGCTCATGCAATACTGTGTACAGATAAGACCCTCTCAAGTCAAAAATAATTTTTTTGTGGTTCTCAACTCAACAAAGGTGAAAACCCCTTTGACTTTTCTGTTGTTTTTATGCTAGTGCACAGCTGCTAGTTACTACTAATCAAATTACTTTAGATGATGCTATCACTGCCAAACTTTCTTCACTTAAGGCATAGCCCAAAGTTTAACTTCATATGATAGAAATCACATGAACCTTCAATTGTATCAATGACATCAAAGTATGCCTTCAACAAGATTTCTGCATCCATTCTGAACAAGTGCCCTTCCACAATTCAGGCTCCAACCAGACCCAGAGTACATATTTAGAGGCCAAGAATAAGGAGATGCACACTTGCTATTACTATAAGGGCCACAATAACCAATGAGGATAGCCTATAAATGTTGGGCAGAAAAGCATAATGCAAGCTTTTATGAAAAGAGAGGTCAGCATGAAGGCAGAGGCTCTTCATGCTGAAACCTCCCCCATTATGCCTCTTTTAAAGACTGAAAGCCTCATACATGTCACTATTGGAGAACCTTGTAACCATGTGTTGAACATTGCCAATAATAAGCAACTTGATTTTGCTTATTCATATGATGAATTGCCGGTGTTTCTCACCCTTCTGCCTCAATTTGATAGATTGGTCACCCAACTTTCAATTAAGGTTCATAAAAATTCCATACTTGTCATAATAGATAGCAGTTCTCCAACGAACATGATCTTGTCTAATTTTATATAGAAAATTAAGGTTGCGCCCAATCTGCCACATTACATTGAGTATGGTAAGCTAGTCCTCAATGCACTTGCTCCATAGGAACCTATTCCGCACTCCCCCTCCAGTTTGGGATAATACCATTAAATGCTGTGCTCATAGCTCTGGACACCCATAGCTATGACTTATTTATGGGTTCCCAACTTTTTCTATGAGTATGATGCCATCATCCATTATATGAAAGGATTTCTATCCTTGCTTTGTACCCGCATACCTTGGTATTTGAGACATCCAAGGATGGTAAAGAACGCTTGAAGGTAAGGACACATTTTTGGTGACTAAAAAATATGTCAACTTGATTATTTTGAGTCCTGGGGACCAGCTCTTGCAACTGGATAGGGATCAGCACCACTTCGGGACGAAAAGGGGCCTCTAGGCTCCAGTGGACCCTCTGTCACAGCTGGGCGACCTATCTCATGTGATAGATGAGCGCTGGGTGACTGCTTTTCCACCCAAAGATATCCCACTCTTACCTCTTCCCACCTCTTCCCCCCTCTTCAACCATGATAAGTTTGATAGAAGTGGTCTTCAGGAGATTGCACACATCAGGGGGCATGGAGAGGCCCCTGGGACCACCCACTCCCCAAACAAAACATATCTGAATTCTGGGAAAATGTCAATTCCCAACATCGGAGCCTGGCTGCCAATTTCCAGACTGAGGGGAGCCAGTCCAGACTGGCCTGCTTTGGAAATCAGTTCAGATTACAGCTCAGATCTTGAACCTGGGCCTGAACAACTTGGATCATTTGCCCCAACTCTCCAAAACAGATCCAGGGAGTTCAGATCACACGAGTAGCCCAATTGAGGGATCAGCTCAAATTACAAATAATCTGACTAAGGACCCCTGCCTCCTGGGACAGATCTGGACCACCCAAACCATGCGAACAGGATGACTCAGGTCACCAGGACCCAGATTGGTATTATTAAGTTGGTTTGGCTCCAAGAATCCAGGAAAATTTTCAAAAATTTTCTCGACTTTTGCCAAATTTGGGAGCAGCTTTCTACCCCCTCCAAGCCAGCCAACCAAATAACTTCACCAACCCCCAAATGACCAATCCCTTGACACCTCCCCCATGCATTCAGTCCAGTACTTAAGGCAACTGCCCCATCCAGGGTAGTTGTTTTTCATTCTCTTTCCTTCCATTGAATAAAAATCAAATACCCCACCTAGCTTGCCTCAGCCTCTATCTACCTCTTCAATTTTCTAAAAATTCTGCTGATCAATATGACAAAATGCACTCTCACCCAATCCTTCTGCCAATGTTTGCTGATTGGGTTATCCAGTTGCTTGATCATGCCATGCGGCAGCAGATCATAAACGTGATAATCTGCCTCACCCCCAACAATGAACCCACTGCTTTGTTCATTTTTACGCGTCCATTTAATGAAGACCCTTCTGTCCATTTGGTCACCGAGTCCTCCCAAACTGCTCTCTGGCTAGAGCAGCACCTGAGTGCCCCTGTCACGCCACTTATGGACGTGGTGTCCATAGTTGCCTCAGCTACCACTGGCTTGGCTCACCAGTGGGACCTAGAGTGCCCCCTCCAGGGGAAGCTTGGTCCCAGCCCTTCTCATGGGTCTTGTCATACCTCCGCTTACATTTATGATCATGTGGCGGCCTCTGTGCCATCCCTCGCTGGTGTGCAAGCCCCCTATCCATATCTGAAGGCCAGCAAATGCAAACCCTGGAGGAGTCGTCATCCTCTCTGCCTCAACCACCCTAGGGGGTTGCCCCCGCAAGACTCACAGTTGCCCCCAAAGCAACCATCTGGTTTGCCTTGGAGGGCCTTTGGTACGTTACTGAACTTTTACTTTCCTCACATCTCCCATAGAACCCTACTTATATTAGTTGCTCAGACCGCTATGCCTTTGGCATTTTGGTGCCTCCACTGGGTGCTTGCACACCCCGACTGGGAGCCCAGTCTAGTTATTCTTAGCCAAATCCATGACATAATGAACTGACCACTAATCTTGGCCTTCTCTGCCCTCCTTGCTGGCATGGGCAATGCGCTGGCCTACGCCCTCAATCTGAACGTGCTTTTCATCTGTGACCTGGCCTTCTCCTGCTGATCGGTGGCCTCATTCATCTGGGCCTGCCACCAGGCTCTGCTGAATTGACCCCACCCCACCGAGCACCAATGGCGAGTGCCACTCCATCAGTTAATGTAATAGGTTTGGGGGTTCCCCCTGTCCCTTCTAATGAGGTGGCCAATCAAATCCTTGGCGTCCTGGCAGAGCTCCAGGTGCGCCTCACTGCTGATGATGGGAAATCCCTGCTTTGCTCTGATGCACAGCAGAGCGTGGCCCTCCTTGACGCCCTGGATGGGGATGCCCATCATTGGGTCAGTGGAGTGCTCCACTCTGCTGCCAAGTCGGGCAAACCCACCCCCTTGTTGGCGTTGGTTACCTTAGTGGTACAGGCTCCTGGGTTGAGACCGGTATGCCTCCTCCACTTGTTCACCTTGGGACATACAACCATGAACCTACCCTCCCTGATTGAGGCCTTCGCAGTTCTGGCTCCAATGGTACCCATCCCTGTTGAAATTGCTGTCTCCGCATTCCATGCTGCCCTGGACCCCACCACAGTGGCTCACACAGCTTGGGACCCTCTCCCTAGATTCTTAGAGGTTGCATTCTCTGTGGCCTGTGCAATTGGGGCTAGGCCCTTGCACAACCCTGTGTGTCCCATCGCCACCGCTGAGGCACCCCATACCACACTTTCTCCTGCCAGTGGTCACAGCCAAGGGAAGCGCCCCCTGGTCTAGCTGCCCTTTACTCCCCCTCGGTGGCTGCCTTGGATACCTCCCCCCAGGGGAACCCCTGCCTATGGCACTGCCTGCCCCCAACCCATAGCTGGAGGCTGGATCGTTGGGCCCCCAGTGTTCAGAGTCTGCTCAGTGTGGTGAAATTGTCCCCCGGGTGACCCCTCCTTCCCCCCAAAGAGAGTGGAGCAGGTGTACACATTAACCCTCAACTACCCATTTTGGACAAGGAAATAGTAGAAACCCGCAACAGTCACGCCCCACCCTTGTGCCCCCAGGCCAGTCTCTCCTGATGTTGGGTCATGCCCCTCCTTGGCTGCCCTTTCTCTGGCTCACTCTAATAAAGAGGACCAAGCATACTTCTTGTTTCCCATTTACTTTCCCTTGGAGTCAGGGGAAATCACAGTGCAAGCCCTTCTTGACACTAAAGCGGTGGGTTTATTTATTTACCTTGGCGTGGCACATTCCTTAGACTTAACAATGGAGGAAGCTTCATCCATCCTGGGCGCCTCAACAGATTTAATGATGTCCTACTGCATCTGACATCCATTGCACTTCTCAGTACATGACTTTGTATTCACTGACCACTTCTCAGTGGTACAGGACTTTCTCTACCCTGTAATTTTGGGGGTGGGCTGATGGCACCGCCAACAAGTTCACATCAATATTGCAACCAACTCCTTGTTGTTCAAAAATCTCAAGTTGAGTGGTGAGTTTCCCTTGCTAAAGACCCTTCCCCAGGGCACATCCCTTGGTTCCATCTCCCTGCTGGACTCTATCCTAGTTGACCTCCCTCTGGACTTTCCCTCCTTCCTGCCCCATATAAGGCCATCTTCAACACGTCACTGGCATCCAATATCCCTTCACACTCCAACTATGACTTGACATTCCAGCTGACAGTTGACCTATTCAAGATCAATTGCCCCCTCTACCCCTATACAGAGGAAGAGGATCAGGTTCTGGGCAGTTGGCTGGACGAGATGCTAGAGAAGGGGTGGCTCATCAAGAGCTCTTCCCCAGTCACCTCCCCCAAAGTTTTCACTAGGAAAGCAGATGGGTCCCTGCACCCCTGCATCAACTATTGTCACCTCAACAACATTAACATCCCTGACCCATACCCCTTACCCTAGAGCAGAGCATTGCCCAGGCCATTGCCAAGTCTCGCATCTTCTCAAAGTTGGACTTGGTGAACATCTTCAATCAGGTGATGGTGGCGAGGGGACAGGATTGGCTCACAGCCATCTGCATTCATTGGGGCTTTTCCAGTTCATAATGATGCCGTTCAGCTTGAAGAATGCGCCAGCCACCTTCCAGCGCCTCATTGAAAATGTGTTGGGGGACTTGCGCTTCTCATGCATGGTGGCTTATATCAACGACATTTTGGTCCATTCCCCCACCCCTGAACAACATTCCAGGGACCTTGAAGTGGTAGTGGCAGCCCTCCACAAGGCAGAGCTATTTGTTAAACCCTCCAAGTGCGAATTCTTCAAGGATGATGTTACCTTCCTAGGTAATCTTGTCCTGAAGGATGGTTTTGCCATCCACCCTGCAAACTGGAGGCTATTCAGTCTTGGCCTACCCCAACCACTCAAAAACAGCCTTGCAGCTTTCTTAACACCATCACCTTTTTGAAGAAATTTTCCTCCAGCTCTTGCCCAACTGGCAGCACCCCTGCACCCTCTCACCTGGAAGAACGCCCCCTTTAAATGGTCCTCCGAGTACCAGCAGGCCTTTGAGGCTATCAAGGAGGTGTTTCTCACAGCCCCCGTCCTGTGGCATGCTGACACCTCCTGCCCCTTCATTGTAGCCTGCAATTCCTCATCAGTGGCAGTGGGTGCCGTGCTGCTACAGGAGCACGAGGGAGCCAAGCACCTGGTGGCCTATTACTCCTAGAAGTTTACCACAACAGAGCAAGCGTGGCCAATATACAATAAGGAGCTAGCAGCGGTGGCATGGTCACTCACCCACTGGCAATACCTCCTGCAGGGAACCCAGCACGAAATTACCATTTGGATGGATCATAAGGCCCTGCTCTACTACTGCAAACCTCAGAAACTAGGATATTGGCAAACTTGCACGTATCAAGACCTCTGTGGGTTCCATTTTAAGTACAAATTCATCAAAGGCCCCCTGAAAGTTTTGCTGGACATGCTCAGCCATAACCCCTCCCTGTCCCCCAACGGGGAGGAAGACCCATTAGACCTTATGACAGTAGTGCTCCCCTCCCAAATCCTCTCATTGTCCTCCTACTGTATCCTTCGCTGATGTAGACCCTGACACTCCGCTCCTCCCACGTGTCCTCACTTCCCACACCTGCTGCCTTGAAGGAATCAAGCTTCTGGCTGACTTAGAGTCCATGCGCCACAAGAGAATTCCATATACCTTGCAGGATGGAACAATCTGGTTCTGTGATTGGGTTTGGGTTCCTCCTTCCCTACACAGCCATGTCATTGAGGAACACCATGTTCCCCAGACCGTCGGCCACCCCAGTGTCAAAAAGTGTGCAGATCTCATAAAAAGAACCTACAATTGGCCTGGGTCCTCAAAGGAAATTCCCAATTGGATCTCTCATTGTGTCACCTGCGCTCAGGCAAAATCAGATCGTTCTGGAAAGAAGGGACTGTTACACCCCTTGCAGCAGGCTGAGAGGCCATGGACCTCAGTCTCAGTGGATTTCATCATGAAGCTCCCACCCTCCTGTTTAAGATGCAATAATGGTAGTTGTGGACCGATTTATTAAGTTGGCACTCCTCATCCCTTGACTCTACTCTATCACTGCAGTGGAGACCGTAAATTTATTTGTCAACCATGACTTTGCCATGTTTGGTCTCCCCAGGAGATAGTGAGTGACAGGGGACCCCAGTTCATGGCCCAGTTCTGGGAAGAGTTGCTGACCCTCCTTCACATCAAGCCCTGTAGATCCACTGCCTACCACCCCCAGTCTGATGGGCAGACCAAGCAGGTGGACCAGGTACTGGAGCAGTACTTGTGCTGCTATGCGACGGCCTCACAAGACACCTGGGCCAAGGACCTACCCCTAGCACAGTTTGTGTACAACAACTCCCTCCATTCCTCAACCAGCTTCTCTCCCTTTGAGGCTACTCTGGGGTATAACCCCTCTTTCCAGATTGGGTCCCAACTCTCCTCATCAGTTTCCACCGCCATAGACTGCATAAGCTCTCTCTGTGAGATTCATAACCTGGTTCACAAGCATTTGACAAAGTCCATCAAGGACTACAAGAAGTTCACTGATTGGACGCGTCTTCCAGGGCATGAGATCATGGTTGGTTCCCTTGTCATGTTAGATACCCGCAACCTCCCCCTGAAAACCCCCACCTGCAAGCTTGCAGCCAAATGCTCAGGACCCTTCAAGGTCAAGAAGGATTTAGGCAATGGAGCCTACCACCTGAAACTGCCCACACACTGAAAGCAGCACAATGTCTTCCACACATCCCTCCTAACCCCCTTTAAGGGGAAAGGCCAACATCCCCTGAGCCAATCAACATTGGGGAATCCCAGGAAGCAGAGGTGGAGGCCATTTTAGCTTCCTGAAGGTCCCACTGATCCATTCAGTACTTGGTCGCCTGGAAAGGTTACCCCTCATATGATAACAGCTCAGTGAATGCGCGTGATTGTACAAACTGCAAGGACCTGATAGAGGAATTCCACGCCTCTGTCATGTGCACATGACATCATAGTGGGGACCAACCCCAAAGATAAGGCTGGGCGCCAGGAGGCCCAGAAGATGAGGCTACAGGCCCTCCCTGACCTGAGGCATACCCTAGACCAACGCTGGGTATGGGCAAAATATGCCCAGGTTGGTACTAGTGGGGTTCCAAAGGCCCAGCCCCTCACATTGGCCCAAGCGTTAAAATGTATGGTCTACAGAATTAACGCAGATGGTTCCATTTGGTTTGTCAAGGAACAGGTTTTCAAAACCCGTTCCATTTACAAAACAACGCATTTGGGTCAATTTTAACTTCAATTGATAACTCGAGTGAAGTCAGTTTTGGCTTATTTTAACAAATTTGGATGGGAGCATTGCCCTATTGGTGGGTCAGTGCTTGGGTCCACTGCAGCAAACCCCGTTTTCCCCCATCAATGCTTAAATGTGTTTTCCACAACCAACATTTCTTGTCAGGTGAATTCCAAAAAAGTTCCCCCATTTTTACCATTTTTTAAAAGTTATTCTGAAAGATTGTGTGTATGGACCCCTTCAAGGAGGTCTTGCACTCCATTCAACTTGCCATTTTGAATACGATCCAATTTTTCCCAAGTGCACCATTGGTTCGCCCAGGTCCCCTCCAACCTGGGCTGTTTACCTCTCCTCTCCTTGTGCACCGCATCATTTTTGGGTGTTTCCATATCGCACTTCTTGGTTTTAATTATTTACCACTCCAGCACCCTCTGTTGGGCGCTAGTAGCTTTAGTACTAACAGCTAGTTTCCATGCTTTGGCTCTGTGCACTGAGCACCACCATGCTGGAAATAGAAGAATTATAGACACTCTCCTTACATTAGTCAACCAACCCTCTTTTCTTATGTGCATGGACTTTTCCGTGTGGAACTTTTCCAAAGTGAAAACAGTGGGCGCCAGCTGTGGGCTTCAGCTGTCATTAGCCGCACCGCTGTTTCCTCTTTTTCCTGAAGGTTGGAGCAACTAAGCATTATTATGGTTGCTTCCGATGGGAAAATATCCACCCTTTGTGTTTGTACCTGGTGGATATGGATGCTTTGATGTCCAAAAGTTGTGATTCCCCAACTTTTCCGCTGAAGAATCAATTTTCATTCCATCAAACGAGTTTTTCTTTGACTGCGCGTTCAGTCAATGGCAGCAAAATCAGCGCAGATGGGCCTGGGGGTGTTGGCCTTGGATAACGTCAGGCATCCTGTTGAGGTTAAAGGAATAGGGTCATTTGCGTCTAAAACGCGTTTTAGAACAATACCCTGATATATACCTCTGAACCATATTGGCCCTCTCACGGCTCAGATATGGAACCTATTCCTGTGTATGGAATCACACCTGAAAATCCCCGTTTGACCCCTTCCATGATTCGCAGCACTCAGGAAATTGAAAAAAACTGCGTTTCCAATATGAAAATGTTTATACACCTGCAGAAGGCATGGAGGGGTATATGGCCTCAGTAGTAAGAGTGGCCAACTATACCTCCCCCTTTTATATTCTAAAACCTACCCTTATGATTTGCTCAAGCCAGAAGAACTTTTAGGTGAGGTGAGGGCGTTTTCTGCGTTGAATAAATCCCACTCGAGATACTTCCTCTTGACTGCTACCCTTACATCCTCCTTGAGGAAGTTCACCACAACCATTTTAATGGATACTGGTGCCTCTAAAAATTTTATTGACCATGACCTTGCTGAATACCTTGAGTTGAGTTTCTCCCCAGGTGGTATGGTTAGAGGTGGTGCTTCTCAAGGTATCCCTACACTGAACGTCATGGGGTTAGTGGACTACCAGGTGGGCGCCAATCTTCTGTCTGACCATTTCCAAGCTATCAAGCACCTCTTGTTCCCCATTATTTTGGGGGTTGAGTGGTGGAAAAAGTTTGACGTCAGGACTAATTTGAAAGAAAAAATCTATCCTTGTCTTTAGTAAATGGTCACTAGTTGATTGTTTCTTTGTCAGAGGATAACGCCCAGGGCACATTACCCCATTGGCCCAATGTTCCCACTACTCATCTTGCTTCTTTACTGAATCCCTCCGTGGAACCTTCCTTACCTTCCTGTTTGGAGGGTTTTGAATCCTCTTTTGATGCAGCATCTGCCAACGCACTCACTGAGCACTCCAAGTTCAATTGTGACTTCAAGCTCATGGTGGATCTATTACGTATATCTTCCCCCATTTACCCATTGATTGTCTGGGAGAAAGAGGCGTTGGATGTGTGGGTGAAGGAACAGTTGGCCAAAGGTGCGATTTTTCAGCGTACCTCCCCTGTATGCTCCCCCCTTCTCTTTGTGGAGAAGTCTGATGGTACTTTACACCCCTGTGTAGACTATGGGAACCTCAATAACGTTACTGTACCAGACCTCCATCCCATCCCTTTGGATTCACAGATTGCACGCTATGTGGAGAAGGCGAAGGTCTTCTCTAAGCTGGATTGCCTCAATGCGTTCAATTAGATCCAGATTAAAAAGGGACAAGAGTGGTTGACAGCATTATGTACCAGAAAAGGTATCTTCCAGTTTTGGGTCATGCCCTTTGGGCTTAAGAATGCCCCTGCTATCTTTCAACGCCACATTATGCAGCGTTGGGGGACCTGTTAGGGGTATGCGCGGTTGCCTACATGGATGATATCCTGGTATTTTCCCTGGATCAGGAGTCCCATGCAGTCCACCTTTGGCAAGTGATGGAGCGGTTAAAGGCATCCAGCCTTACATTGAAAATAACAAAGTGTGAGTTCTTCATGTCCCAGGTCACATTTCTGGGCAACGTCGTGTTTGACCAGGGACACATGATAACTTCAGACAAGGAGAAGGCGATTAATGAGTGGCCTACCTCCACCTCAGTCAAGGAATTAAGGAGCTTTTTGGGGACGTGTACATTCCTCAAGGAGTTCACTCCCAATCTGTCTGAGGTGGCGGCTCCCTTATACAAGGCTAGCGGTGCCAAGGTGCTTCAGTGGTCCCCCACTTTGGAGGATGCTTTCCAAGCAGTGAAGTGCACCCTGTTGTCTACATCTGTTCTTTGCCATGTTGACCCTTCAAAGGAGTTCATTGTGTCTACTGATGCCTCCAACTTCGCCATAGTGGCTGCCTTGTTACAAGTAGGTGAAGATGGGATAGAGCACCCGGTGGGATATTTTTATAGGAAATGTCTTTGCCAGAGTTGAATTATGCTGTTTATGATAAGGAGTTATTGGCAGTGGTGGAGGCGCTGACTTATTGGCGTCACCACTTGCATGGCTCATCCAAACCTTTCTGAGTATGTACAGAATACCGTGCCTTGCTGTACTACCGCGCTCCTCATGTCCTAACCCCATGGCAGACCCGTTGGCATGAGACCCTTGCCCAATTTTCATTCACGTATGAGTTCACCAAGGGCAAGAATAATGGTTTGGCAGATGCTTTGAGCCGCAACCCTGCTTTAGCGCCTGATCCCAAGGAGAAGTTCACAACACACAGGTGATGATTCCTCCAAGTAAACTTCTTCCTCAACGACCCTCTCCCCTGGCCAACGGGCCAGTGATTGCACCTCTGAAAAACGCGGAGGAATATAGTATGTTCAGGAAGGTAGTCCTTTCTCAGCCTCTGGCAGCGGAATATACTATGTTACTTGCTAAGTGCAATTTGAATCAAGAGGATCTCTCCAGGGGCTATCACATGAAGGATGAGATGGTGTGGTTTCAGGGGCGCCTATGGGTTCCTGCTGGACCACTTCACCTGGAAATCATCCAGGACCATCATGATGGACTTACCATTGGTCATCCTAGTAAAGTGAAGACATTAGAGTTAATATGGCGCACATACAATTGGAAGGGCTTGCCTGCTCAGTTGGGGCGGTACTGTAATGAATGTTTAGTCTGCAACCAAATGAAGCCAAATCGTCAACCTTTAGTGGAGTTGTTGGTACCTGTCCAGAAAGCTGAAGGGCCCTGGACTACCCTATCAGTGGATTTTATTGTAGAACTACCAGTCTCAGATGGTTATGATGCCATCATGGTGGTGGAGGACCAGTTTATAAACTTCGCCCACTTCATTCCTTGCAGAACTACAATAACCATGGCTGAGATGGCCAGGCTTTTCGTCAGGCATGTGTTTGCGCTCCATGGAGTTCACCAAGAGATTATCAGTGACCGGGGACCCCAGTTTACCTCTGATTTTTGGAAAGAGTTGTGTAAGACTCTCCGTATTCGCCCTTGCTGTTTGTTGCCTATTACCCACAATCAGATGGGCAGACTGAACGAGTGAACCAGTGCTTGGAGCAGTTCCTGTGGTGTTACACTGCCGCAGATCATTCAGATTGGGCTTCTCACCTTCCAATGGCCCAGTTTAGCTACAACAATACCTTGCACTCATTGATCAGTTGTTCCCCATTTTTCGCCAGCCATGGCTTTAACCCCACCTTTAACATGGAGCCCAGATGTGGGTCTAAGGTTGTAGCTGTGGTGGAATTTGCCAAGACAATCAAGAAGGTCCACCAGGGGGTTTCCACAAGCTTGGAGGCGGCAATGCAGGTGTATAAGGCGAACGCTGATGGGAAGCGCCAAGTGGGTCCTGCGTACAAGGAAGGGGATCTCGTGATGCTTGATGCTCATAACATCCCTATCAAGCAGCCATGAAAGAAGCTGGGACCAAGGAGGATTGGCCCCTACCGCGTTGTTAGAAAGGTGGACCATGCCTCATACCAGCTAGATCTCCCCCCTCATTCCAGATCTTCTCTGTATTTCATGAGAGCAAACTGACGTTGTTTGAGGGCCCCCCACCAGAGACTCTTGAGGCCTATCTTGTGGATGGGGCGCCAGAGTGGGAGGTGGAATAAATAGTTGCCTCCCACCGCATTAAAAGAAGACTCAAGTACCTGGTATCCTGGAAGGGCTTTGACGCTGCAGATAACAGTTGGGTTCCAGCACACAACTGTGTGCATGCCCAAGATCTGGTTGAAGACTTCCCCAAGCGTTTCCCCCAGGATGCTGGATTTCAATTTAAACTGAACGTTGCCGCCATGAAGTTGGCCCCTGCCCACAAGAACTTTTCCCTTGCACAAGTCCCTGGAGGGGGTAGAGCCCTGTCAGGAGGAGAGGGTAATGCCATGTGCACATGACATCATAGTGGGACCAACCTCAAAGATAAGGCTGGGCACCAGGAGGCCCAGAAGATGAGGCTACAGGTCCTCTTTGACCTGAGGCATACCCTAGACCAACGCTGGGTATGGGCAAAATATGCCCAGGTTGGTACTAGTGGGGTGCCAAAGGCCCAGCCCCTCACATTGGCCCAAGCATTAAATGGACGGTCTACCAAATTAATGCAACAGGTCCCTTTGGTTCATTAAAGAAAGGGGTTTAAACCCATTCCATTTATGAAACAACGCGTTCAGGTTGAATCCAACTTCAATTGATAACTCGAGTGAAGTTGGTTTCAGCTTATTTAACAAATTTGGATGAGAGCATTGCCCTATTGGTGAGTCAGTGCTTGGGTTCACTGCAGCAAACCCTGTTTTCCCCCCGTCAATGCTTAAATGTGTTTTCCTGACCAACATTCCTTGTTGGTCAATTTCCAAAATATAATTTTCCCATTTTTACCATTTTTTAAATTTTATTACAAAAGATTATGTGCGTGGACCCCTTTGAGGAGGTCTCACGCTCCATTCAACTTGCCATTTTGAACACAATCCGATTTTTCCCAAGCGCACCATTGGTTCGCCCAGGTCCCCTCCAACCTGGGCCTTTACCTCTCCTCTCCCTGTGCACAGCATCATTTTTGGTTATTATCACACTTCTTGGTTTTAGTTATTATTGTTCCAGCACCCTCTGTTGGGCGCTAGTAGCTTTATTACTAATGGCTAGTTTCCATGCGTTGGCTCTGAGCACCAAGCATCACCACGCTGGAAACAGGAGAGTTATAGACGCTCTCCTTACAGCCTCCCACCCAACAGCCCTCCGCCCTCCCCAGAAGATTGCAGCCATTCTGGCCATAAAGTTACCAGAGCGCCACAAGAACTATGCTTTGGTCCATGCCCCCAGGGGTGAAATCCCTGTTGAAAAAGGAAAGGGTGGTGTAAGTCCTGGGGACCAGCCCTTGCAGCTGGATAGGGATCAGCACCCCTTCCGGACAAAAAGGGGCCCCAAGGCTCCAGTGGACTCTCTGTCATATCTGGGCAACCTAGCCCATGTGATAGATGAGCGCTGGGTGACTTCTTTTCCACCCAAAAATATCCCACTACCTACTCTTCCCCCCTCTTCAACCCTGGTAAGTTTGATAGAAGGGGTCTGCAGGGAGATTGCACACATCAGGGGGCATGGAGAGGCCCTGGGACCACCCACTACCCAGACAAAAAATATCCAAATTTTGGGAAAATTATAATTCACAACATTAGAGCCTGTCAGGCAATTTCTGGACTGGGGGAGCTGGTCTGGACTGGCCTGCTTCAGAAATCAGGTTGGAATACAGCTCAAATCTCAAACCCAGGCCTGAATGACTCAGATCATTTGCCCCAACACTCCAAAACAGATCCAGGGAGTTTAGATTGCACGAGTAGCCCAATCAAGTATCAATTCAATTTGCAAATAATCTGATCCAAGGACCCCTGCCTCCTGGGAAAAATCTGGGCCACCCAAACCATGCGAACAGGCTGACTCAGGTCACCAGGACCTGTATTGGTAGTATCAACTTGGTTTGGCCCCAAGACTCTGGGAAAATTAGCAAAAATTTCTTGACTTTTGCCAAAATTGGGAGCAGCTTTCTACCCCCCTCTGAGCCAGCTAATCAAATTTCTTCACCAACCCCCAAATGACCAATACCTTGAAACCTCCCCCATGCATTCAGCCAGTACTTAAGGCAACTTCCCCATCTGGGGGTAGTTGTCAGTTTAATCTCATACCTTCTGTTGAATAAAAATTGAATACCCCGCCTAGCTTGTTGTAGCCTCCATCTACCTCTTTAATTTTCTAAAATTCCGCTGAAAAATCTGATGAAGCACTCTGGCACCCAAATTTTCCTGCCAATGTTTGCTGACTGGGTTATCCAGTCAATCAATCCTGCCATACGTCAGCAGATTGTACATGTGATAATCCTCCTCACCCCCAATAATGTACCCACTGCTTTGTTCATTTTTATGCATCCGTTTAATGGAGACCCTTACGTCCATTCAGTTGCCAAGTCCTCCAAAACTGCTCCCCAGATAGAGCAGCACCCGGGTGCCCCTGCCACGCCACTCATGGACGTGGTGTTCATAGTCGCCTCAGCCACCGCTGGCTTGGCCCACCAGTGGGATCTAGAGTGCCCCCTCCAGGGGAAGCTTGGTCCCAGCCCCTCTCATGGGTCTTGTCATACCTCCGCTCACATTTATGATCATGTGGCGGCCTCTGTGCCATCCCTCACTGGCATGCAAGCCCCTTTCTCTGATCTGAAGGCCAGCAACTGCAAACCCTGGAGGAGTTGTCATCCTCCATGCCTCTCCCACCCCTGGGAGTTGCCCCAATGTACCATCTAGTTTGACTTGGGGGCCTTTGGTACGTTACTGAACTTTTACTTTCCTCACATCTCCCATAGAACCCTACTTATATTAGTCACTTGGACTGCTATGCCTTTGGCATTCTGGGCCTCCACTGGTTGCTTGTGCACCCCGACTGGGAGCCCAGTCTAGTTCTTCTTAGCTAAATCCGTGACAATTATGGCATCTGAGGCTCTATGATAAAACTACCCCCTAATTCAGTGGATTGGATGGAAGGGATGCCTTTTTATTTACCCATACCCAAGGTAATTCTTACAGGGTCAAAGATTTTAGCAGATACCTGAATTAATTTGAATATACCACCTGGGAGCATACTAATATTCTTTGGGACTGAAAATCCATCTGCGAGGGAGTTCTGGACCGGCTTGTTTATCCTTGACGACTGTCTACGCTGGCTCCATTTCCATATTGCTGGCTAGCCTGACTCCAAAGGCCTTAACCAATTGGCCTAACATGCCGATTACTTACAGCTTGTACAAATCAGTGACATCAGATGTGTTCATGGGTTTAGAAAACTCTGTGACTTTGGATTAGAAGAACCTCCCACTGTAGCTCTAGCAACATTTCCTTAGGGGAGGATTTATTACATAACAAAGAGGAAAGTTAATGAGCTCTTGGAAGTATACTCAGACCTTTTCTCCACGTCCACATATGACTTGAACATATGAAAAGGGTTGTGCATAATTTAGAAACGAGGGACGCCCAGTTAATATGCTCACGACCCTACCAAAGAAGCAAGCCAAACAGGATTAGGTCACAACCAAACTCAAAGAGCTTTTAACATCAGGTTTGTTGGTACCTTCCTAAATTCCTTAGTCATCTCCTCTCCTGCTTGTTCAAAAAAAGATGGGAGCCATTGTGTCATCATGTATATATCATAAGCTCAATGAAGTAATGCAAAAAATGAGCTACTCCCTTCCAAAAATTGATGATTACCTCTGACTCCTAGAAGAGGCTCAATACTTTCTTCTATGGATCTTGCCAGCAGGTACGGGCAGAATAAGTTGTCCTTGAGGATCAAGCCAAGTGCAATCTTATTGCAAACAAAGAATTGTTTGAATCAACTCAAATGATTCAGGTGCTCTGTAATGCCCTACCACCTTATGGAGAGCTATGGATGGGCTCTGAGGTGATTTAAAGATGTCTTGCGTCCTAGTCTACCTCAACAATATTACCATATTCTCCAAGATTTTTTGGCCATTAAAATCATTCTTGTCAAGTTTTCAATCGCCTCTGAGGAGCTTCCTTAATGCTTAAATCCACCAGATGCTCCTACTTCAAACCCAAAATGGAGTTTCTAGGGCACAAGTTCACTAAACAAGGGATTCAGACTTTGCAAGAAAAGATTGCAGCCATAGATAAAATGATGCTGTCTTAAAGACTTCAGGACATTTAAGTGTTCCTAGGCATGGTAGGATATTACAGGCAATCCATACCCCGGTTTACTGACCCAGCTGAGCCCTTGGTGTATTTGCTACGCAATAACACACCCTTCAGATGGAACTCAAAACAGGACCAGGTTTTTAACCTTCTTAAGACTGCAAACATCTCTCAGCCTGCGCTAATCCATCCAAACTTTTACCAACTCTTTGTATTATTTACAAATGCCAGAAATGTTGCAGTGGGGGCATCCTAATCTATTTGGATGAACAGCAAGTAGACTGACCAATAGCTTATTTCAGCAAAACCCTAACAGAAGCTGAACAGAATTATGATGCTACTGAACATAAATGTTTAGCTGTATTGCTTGCAGGAAAGAACTTCTGACCATACTTAGATGGGAATTAAATAACCATCATTATCAATCACGCTTTACTAAGGTGGCTTCAGAAGATGAAGGAATTTGATGGTCAATTGGCTAGGTGGGCCTTCATGCTACAGAGCTACAACTTATCAATAGTACATCAAATGGCACAACACATCAAAATGCTTAAGGGCTATCCAGTATGCTAACCCTCATTATATTGTTACTTGTGGAAGACCGCTTATAAGACATGATTGGCTAGATGAAGCAATGGGAACTGGAACCCCCAGAAATGGTAATATTTTATGCTCATTGGCTCAGAATATACAGATATAAGATGGCATGCTTCTGGGATTTTTGCCCAACTTTCCAGCTTCCTAGGTTACTTGTTGTATAAGTAGGGGATAAGTCCCGCTAGCAAATGAACTAAATATAAGTTGACCTCAATTTCAGGTTAATAATATTCAGGGGTTTCTTGGCTAATTCTCCGGGTTTGGATCCATCAGGGATTGATCCAGGTGAATGCTTAAGATCTCGTCGGGCAGAGTTGCCAGAAAATTGGGACATCTGATAGTTAATAGTTGATTGACTATCAGGTGTACCAATTTGGATCAATTGGGTTTCATCACCAACTGATTGGGAATTTATTAGCAGTTGTGAGGCAAGTGATACCACATGCAACTAGCAAATTAATAGGTTGGTTTGTGACCTGCCATAATGGGTAAAGAGTCCCATTACCTAAGCAGGTCTCTAGTCAAATATGGTTGGTTCACTATGATTGAGCGGGAAACATTAGGGACACGTTTTCTGGCTTTCCATTTCAGATCTCAAGGAGGACCAATGACGGAATCCTAGCCATGATGGAGAAGACCATCGCTGGCTAGAGACGTCATAGGGAAGTTCAATGGCAATGACTGCCATTTCATGGCTGAGGCTTCAACTGAGGAGTTTGGCGCCAAATTCCCTCTATAAATTACCTAGCATTTCATATTAATAGAAAAGAGATTCTTCCAATTGGTATATTTTCTTTTCAACTTCAGTTAATTTTCGTTGTGATATACAATAATTGTGGACTCTTTTGTGTGTATAAAAAGTAAGGATTGGATATCCTTAGAAGAGAAGAAGACCTTAGATGTGAATCTCCGCAGACTTAGTGTGATGAGAAGAAAGGCCGGGAACCTCTGAATCTGAGAGTAGATTAAGTCCAGACAGAACAGGGAAGAAGCCCTGATAGTTAAAATAATCAGTGGATTATTAAAGGCCTAGCGTTGACCATATCAGTATTATATATCCAACTACAGATAATAGTCATCATGCTATTATCAATCTCATATTAATTACTATCAAGCAACGCAAATCAAGTACACACCAAACCTGTGCAGTTAGCTTCTGGGAACTATCAGTTGAGCATTCTTTAACAATTAACGAATAGTCCAGATTTTAACATTTGTTGCTCACTGCAGGAGGGTAGTTGAGTAAGATACGCTGCAAAAATTTATTGGTAATGGTTATTATCAGCCAATAATCTCTATAAACTTTTTACTTGCACAGGTTCAGTTTCTTATGCAATTTGTCCACGTTGTATAGTATTTGATATTAGTGATTAAAATAGTATAACAACTGTTATCCTTAGTTAAATGGAATTCTTAGATCTTGGCCTAACGCTCAGCCAGTATTTCCACTTGAAATACTTGAGATGTCTTGGTATATGGTTTTGTTCCCTCATACTATCCAACACAAATTTCTCTGAGATTCCCTGGTGACAGTTTCTCCAGTTCAACTCACAGTCAGCAGCAATCCCCTATTGTTTCCACTTCTTCTCTAGATCCCCGCTCAGATCTTTACTCACTTCCTTATAGAGTCTCACAATTATTGCACACAGCAATATTATCCCTGAGAAAGAATAGAACAATTGAAAGCTGATTAAGTTTACTACTTAAACATATACCAGATGAAAACTATAGAACCATATAACTTTAGAACTATATTTCTGTTTTTTATTATAGGTGAATTCTAGGGAATTTATAGTGGGGATTTGGTCATCTAACCCTCAGTTGACACCTCTTTGATGAAATGGCAGCCATTGCTGTTGAATCACCCATCCTCGTCTCAGCAGCAATGGTCTTCCCTATCCTGGCTAGGATTTGTTGTTGGACATCCTCAAGACCTAAAATGGAAAGAGTCAGAAAATGTGTCCCTAACATTTTCCTCTCGATTCAAGTGAACCAACCATATTTAGCTAGCAACCTGCTTAGGTAATGGGACTTGTTCCCATTAAGGAAGGTCACAAACTAACTTATTGATTCGCTAGTTGCAGGCAGCATCACTCACCTTGCAACTTACTACTTACATTCCCAATCAGTCAGTGATGAAACCTGACTGATCCCAATTGATACACCTGATAGTTAATCACTATCAGATGCCCCTATTTCATTGGCACCTCTACCCGATGAGATCTTAAGCATTCGTCCAGATTGATCCCTGATGGATATGGCCAGGCGAATATCCTAAAATCCCACAAACATAGTTACTCTGAAATCAGAGTCAACTGATTTCCAATTTACCTCGCATTAGGGAATTATCCCCTAAGGATTCCTGGTAATCTAGCAGGTTGGGAATATGGGCAAAAATCCCAACATATGCCAATCCAAGATGTCATATAAGGAAGATTTAAGAAAACTTTGGACGGAATTGGCAACCGTCAACAGGAACGCCTTGAATTCAGCTGATTATAGATAATTCACTGCCTCAGAGGAGAGTATCACTAAGACCAAGGAAGGATTATAAGATGTTTCTAATTTTGGCAATGAGTTACTAGGGAAAGTAACGTCATTGAAGAAGAAAGATGGAGATTTAGTCCAAGTTTTTTATTCATGAAAGTGGAATGCAAAGCGGATTGCGTTCAATTGCATTCACTCAGCTCAAACATGGAGCATCTAGTGAAGCAAGTCAAAGAACTGAAGAAGCAGAGGTGCAAATGTGAACTCTATGCGGAGGCCAACGCCAAAGAAAGGACCCCAAAAACTCCAGTTGGGAAGTCAACAATGCCTAGAAATACCAACCACATTTGCTTCCAAATTGGAGATGAACCTCAGAATTACTATTCAAGTCAGTCAGGTAGCCAAGTTGAGAGTGGCGGCTAGGGAAACTTTGGAGGAATTCAAAGCCACGCTGATTTACCCACTTTTCATCAAGATAATGATCCTGCGTTTTTACATTTTTTTGACATAACTATGTATGGGTATGGTGAAAGAAAAAATCTTTGACGGCCATAAACTTTTTGGATAAAGACTGTCAATACTTGGTGTTACCTCATCTAGAGGGAGACACTGGTCTTACTTGGAGGCCAAGGCTGCAATAGCGAAGGAGTTTAGAAGCCTCACATGTATGCCAAAACGCAATCAAGAACTTATGGGGATCCAATTCCAGAAATATGAGACCTTAGCAAAGTTTGCCAACTGATTTTACCAAGAATCACAGATTTTGGTTGGAGCAAAAGTATTGGATGGTTTTGACATGCGGATTGCATTACAAACAGCCTTTGGCCTTATCACAACTTACATTGAATGGTTTCTTCCGCATTTTCAACCAAAATAACTACTTTGCAAATGGTGGATCACTCAAAGATACTAGGAGCCACGTTTGAGGCCTCTAATTGAAGCTTCAAGCCAAGTTCAGTTTGAATTTAGAATCCTACCAAGGTGACTGAAAACACTAATGAGTCAAACAATTGAACAGTGCCAGGAAAAAAACCCAAGAAGTTTAAACGGACAGACAAGAGTAACAAGCGTTGTCATCAAAGTAAAGAAAAGGGCCACTTTGCTGCTCAGTGCTTTTGCAAGAAGCCTAAGGAGCAAATCAATGTGGTATAGGCAAAGGAGGCCAAACCCGCACAGGGGTCAGGAAAAGGGCCCTCAGCCTAGATGTGGAACAGTCTAGAGCTGCTGTTAAAGACGTTCCTCTAATATCCTAAATGAGGGCATTGACATTATTGATCTATTCATTGACAATGATGCACAGGACCATCTTTACCAAGTGCCCAACATAGATGTCAATGTGGTAACCAGAGCCAGAGGAAAGGGGATTGACCCCAAAATAATCAAGGAGGTCACTCGCCCATATGTATGCCAACTAGCAGATAAGATAAAATCTGCTGAGAATACAGATGATCTGGCTGAGGTCAAATTAGATGAGTTGAATCTGACAATCCCCCAAGTATAATTAAGGAATCATTTCCTGATCTGTTAGCGCAAATGGTTCACACCCTGAATTTGGCAAATAACACCACTATACACACATTAAATACCATTTTGTAGTACTCTGAGTGTATATAAACTGATATACTGGTTAATTGAGTATGGGTGCAGGCATTTATTAACAGCAGGGCGCCTATCAATATTGACTTGACCAAGCTGGTGAAGAAGATAAGAATCTCGCCTGATTTGGAGCATAAGAACTTAATATGGGACTGGTAGGCTGAAGACAACCATCTCCTGTAAAGCATATAGTGCTTTACCACTCTGATTTATTTCTTATGTGGTATCTGCCCTTAGCAATAGTTTTGGCCAACCAAAACTATGATATTCTAATTGGGACCAAGTTTCTAAAGAAATATGGATTTCTATGTAACATTTAAGATAATACATTGACCATATTGGGTCAGACACTACCTCTAGTTTATCAGAGAGATAGAGAAACTCCATTTACCAGGAGAAACAATTTCATCAATCTGATATACAATGATAGCATTATCCTAATTTGCTACCAATTGGTTGGAGAAAGCGAAGAGAAATGCTGACAAATACTGAAAAATTGGGGAATTTCTCTATATACCAATAATTTGAGGGCCATGCTGCTGGGATTGCAGATCATATTAATATAAGATTGACATTAGGAGATATTAAAGCTGTTGTATGGAGAAGTTGGTAGCCCTTGGATGAATTTCAGAGTAGAGCCATGGGTGGCTCCTGGAATAGTCATGCAAGCTATGGAGAAATCTGAGTTCTTCTGGTGAATTTGAGTGAAAACCAATGAAGATCAAGAAGAATCAAATCATTGTATTTGTCCATCTGATCCTGATGGCAGAATTGCAAAAATTCCATGATTTTGGGACCTTTACTGAGATGGGATTGTCAGCAGGGGTGGCCAAGAGTATCAATCTATTGGTCAATCGAGAACAACACACTGATCTGATGGAAAGACATCAGGATGAGGTGCTCAAATTATTTGAAAAGTATTAGGATCTCTTTGCCCAGGATGATCATGATTTGGGATGTGCAAATAATGTCATCCATAAAGTCAACACTGTGGAAAATTTAAAAATAAGAATGAGACAGATCTAACGGCCAAAGGCCACTGAAACGATATTGGAAGAGGAAATCAGTAAAATAGTGAAGCATGGGATCCTAGTTCTATCTTCTAGTCCCTGAGCAAGGCCTATCTTAATTTTCAAGAAGAAGGACACCTCTAATTGGGTAGTGATTAACTATTGGAAGCTGACCAAAATAAAAAAGGATTTGTATCCACTACCATGAGTCAATGACGCATTGGATTGATTGGGAGAAGTAAAGTATTTCTCAGCAATAGATCCAATATTGGGATATTGACATATCGATTTGTCAAGTGAAGATCAGGAGAAAAGCGTGATCATCACCATATAGGGGCTATACCAATCAACTCGGATGCCCCAAGGTCTTTGTAAGCGCCTATGACGTTCCAGAGGGCTATGGATGCCATATTGAATGACTTGTAGTTGTCATGTGTCCTGGTGTACCTAATGACATAAATGTTTTCAATAGAACCTTTACTGACCATTTGCACCACTTGGAAGAAGTCTTTAAAAAGTCTGCGGCTAACCTAAAGATTAAGCTGAGGAAGTGCCACTTCTTCAAGAAATATTTGGAATATATGGGGCTCGTCATCAATTCCAGTGGACTGCAGCTGAAAACCCAGAAGATTGAGGCCATAGAGTAGATGGCTATCCAGAGAAGTGTCTGAAATATCCAAGTGTTTCTTAGAATGTCTGAATATTACCAAAAAATTATATAGGATTTTGCAAGAATCACTGAGCCCCCTTTCCATTTATTGAAGAATCTGAAAAAAGGATTCATTTGGAATGAAGAGGCCCAGAGTTATTTCGATGAGTTATGTCAATACCTGATAAATTCGCCAATTTTGATATATCTGAATTTCAATTGGGAGTTTATAGTGGAGACTGATGCTTCATTAAAGTCAATAAGGCCGTCCTGAGTCAAGTAGATGAGCTTGGGGATGAGCATCCGGTAGCTTATGTGAGCTGGAAGTTATCATCAGCAGAAAGCAATTACACCATTACTGGGCATAAATGCCTTGTAGTGATTTACGCCTGTAAGCAGTATTGGAATGTATATTCATGGTACACACTTTAAAGTGGTGACAGATCACTCCTCCCTGCGTTGGCTGCATACTTTAAGAGAACTGGAAGGATGTCTGGCCTGATGGGCATTGTAGCTTCAAGCTTATATCTTTGAGATAGTTTACCAAGTGGGAGCTTCTCATCAAAATGCGGATGGATTATCAAGGTTATCAATGGTCCAAGTGGTATATCAACAGACTGTTGAACTGTTTCAGAGAATGGTCAATGGAGAAATCAGGAACGAGCCCCAAGAGATACAAGGTGTGCTTCAGAAAGCAAAGGAAAACACAAATTCAAAGGATGGACAAGTATAAGACAATCAATGGAAAATGTCTATTATTCCCAAGACTGTCAGAGCAAGTGGGAATCGTTCAGGCTGCACATAAGGTTATTGGGCATGGAGGTCTGAAGAAGATAACTTGCCACATTTTCCAGTACTATTACTGAGAGTCTATCAACTATAACATGGCTGATTATCCGGCTTTCTGCGTGGAGTGCCAGTTGCACAAACCACACAAGAGCACAAACAGATATTGATTGGTCCACCCTGGATTTTCCTGGCATATAGTGTCCATTGATGTGATGGAACCACTGACTATGAGCATGGGGGGAGTCAAATATAAAATAGTTGTGATTGACCATTGGACCAGATGGGTCAAGGCTAAGGCCCTGGTGAAAGTGGACGCTACAAGTACCGCATGGTTTATCCAGGATCAAGTTTTATATCGCCATGGATGCTTAAAAGTCTTGTTAAGTGACAATGGAACAAATTTCATGTCCTACATGATCCTGAGGTTGAACTAAATAATGGGGATCTGAGGAGTTGTGTCAGTACCTTACCAGCTGGAGACAGATAAATTGGTAGAATGAGAAAATGGAACGCTGGCTGCAACGCTAAGGAAGCTGGTCACTGGGAGAACTTCCACATGGGGGAACATACCTCAGTTTCGTGATGTTTGCATATAACATCAGTCACCATATTGCAATGGGAAAGACGCCATTTGAGTTGTCTTTACAAGAAAGGCCGCGTTACCGCTGATTATTTATTTGGTGGTTGAACCAACATTGGGGACGAGTGCTGAGCAGTACTTGCTCTGACTTTCAAATATCCTGATTGAGATGAAGTCACTAGCATTTGATATGACCTTGAAGAAAAAGATCAAGGTTAAAATGGTGGATGATAAGAACTTACTGGTATAATTTAAATGCCACATAGGTGATAAAGTAGCCTATTGTAACACCCATGGCTTCAGAAGAAGAAATAAGTTAGATGCGCTATGATCAGGTCCATTTTAGATTATTGCCAAGACAGCAATGGATGCATATTCCATCAATAAACTTGTGGATGGAAGGGTTGCTAATTAGGTCCATGCTAAGTACCTGAAGCAGTAGATCCAAGAAAAAAATAATAAGAGTGTTCCTGAAGAACCGCTGAAACATTGAGATGATTAAATCCTGACGTTTTTTGGTTAAGTCCTAAAAAAGGACCTCTTAAACAAAATAAATGGTTAAGACTTAAAATAAGACCTCCAAACCATGAAAACTGGTGGGTCAGAGTTTACCTTTTTTTTTAGTACTAGATGGTCCTGGGTCAGAGTTTACCTAAGAACCTGTTTGGGGGGAATATAAATAAAAATATGGACCGCTGAACTAAGTGAAGGTCATGTGCCATATATAAAAGAAGAAAAAACAATAAAAAACTGATAAAATAAGTGAATATATGTATACATAAAAAAGACATATATTTTATAATTTTCTATTAGTTATCCTTGACTTGGGGATTACCGCTTAAGAAGGCTTCGTAGCTAAGTGGTAAAGCGCTTAGTTGGGGAAGCTGGTGACCTGGGTTCGAAGCCCCATTGGGATCATGTACTTTTAACCCCTCGGGTTGGAACCATCTAGTACTAAAAGAGGGATTACCGCTTAAGTTGTCTCTTGTGAAGGGAGAATAATATAACAGTAGGAGCAAATAAACTGTCAAAATCTATTTGAGATTGAATGCTAGCAAGGGCTAGACCTACATGAAGCTAGGTTCATTGAGCAGAGGCTGAACCCTGAGAGAACGTGATGAGGGGAATAAAAATTGATATGTTGGTACTTGCCAATCACAATACCTTATATTGGGGAGGGAAGCAACAGAACAAGAGGAGGAAGTTGACAAATAACCCCAAGAAACCTAATATAGCACCAGAGCTGGAAGATCAATCTTGAGTGCTTGCTGAAGGGCTTAATCAAGAACGTTGGACATGTGAGCTGGCATAGAGCAAGGAATACTAGGCGGAGGTTGCTAAATCATGCCCCCAATCAGAGCCATAAGAGGGAGGTATCAATGTGAAGCGCCAGAAATGAGGTAGTCATGCAAGGAGTGAATGGCATCCTGAAGGTGACGACTAAAAATTCTTGGATTCAAAAGCAGAATAAAAGATAGAATTTGGGAAAGGCTGGAAGCTTTGTGGTTTAACTTTGAAGAACTTGGCCCACAAAGCAAAGGGAATGGGCTGCAACTTCTCAATCTAAGATGCATGAGAGATCAGAGAGGTTCAAAGCTATGAAAAAGCCTTGGTTACTCAGTTCCTTAATTCTGTGTAAAGTAGCTTGAAATGTTCTCAATTTCCAATAGCCAATTTAGTTATAAGAACAGCTGATTTATAATATTGGGTAACTCAAAAAAGGAACTCAGGAAGCAAGTCAAATCTGGCACTAAATGACTGACTAATATCATATGGTATTGCTTCAGGAGACTTGACAATAATTGTTAGATTATCTGAAAAAGGAGCCAAATCTGGGAGAGTATCAAAGTCCAATTCAGGAACCAATGAAAAAGAGAGAATTGGCCACAAGTTGTTTTAGATAGTCGCTACTCTGGTTTCATTGGGACCAGATACCATTGCTGGTAGTTCAGTGGAAGGACTAACTGCATGTGCTTGACTTGGAGTATGGGTCCTAGGGGGACCATAGAAAAGATTTCTCTGAGCAGAATGACTTATCAATCGGAAGAGCTAGGCATCTTCATAAGAAAGATTGTCAAGATATTGCTGGTACTTAGAATTCAAATTTGACATATGAGTTAGACAACAGGGGTGAAGTCAGACTTTTTATAATGGTTGACACTATCCAATTCAGTATAGAATAAGCTCTAATTTGTTCTAATTTTGGTGCAATTAATTTCTAATATGTGAAATAAGCTCTTAAAAAGAAAGAATAAAAATTGAAAGAATGATATGAGCCAAAAAAGTTATAAAGAAAAAAGAACAAGAGAGAATATATTTGATTATTCTTATTTTTTCTGTGAGACAGACATCAATGGTAGTAACATCCTGTCAAGGACAAGGAGGAAGATCAGGAAATCAAGGACGCTAAACTAAAACCTGAATATGACAACGTGTTGTATGCCCTGACCAGGGGAAAACTAGCTTTTGGGGACTAGTATTATCACAAGTAAATTTGCTAGGCTGGCATGACAGTGGGTTATGTGGACTTCGCTCTGAGGAGGCAGTAGCAAGTAAGAAACAGAAGAGAACTGCATGCTAAAGGTTGTCCTGAGCAGCGTTGAGTGTAGATTGGTTGTGCTCTGCTGGAAACTAAAAAATATTCGACCTGGTCTAAGGCAGAATTCTCCTGTCCCAATCCTATTCTTGCTGGAAACCTAGGCAATAGGGTGGATGTGTTGGGATTTTTCACACCTTTCCAGCCTCCTAGATTACCTATGGATCGTTATGGGATAATTCCTGATGACAAGCGAATTGGATATTGGTTGACCCCATTTTGGGCTAATAATGTTTGTGGGATTTTAAGTAATTCGCTTGGGTCAGATTCATCATGGATTGATCCAGTTGAATGCTTAAGATCTTGTCAGGCAGAGTTGCTGACAAAATTGGGGCATCTGATAGTTGATAGTTGATTAACTATCAGATTTAACAATTGGGATCAATTGGGTTTCATCACCAATTGATTTGGACTTTAATCAGCAGTTGTAAAGTGAGTAATCCCTCCTGCAACTAGAGAATCAATCAGTTGGTTTGTGACCTGCTATAATAGGTAAAGAGTCCCATTACCTAAGCAGGCTCTAGTCAAATATGGTTAGTTCACTGTGATTGAGCGGGAAACATTATGGACACGTTTTCTGGCTTTCCATTTCAGGTCTCAAGGATGTCTGATGGAGGAACCCCTAACTTGATGGAAAATAACATCGCTGGTAGAGACGTCATGAGGAAGTTCAATGGCAACGACTGCCATTTCATGGCTGAGGCGCCAACTGAGGAGTTAGCGCCAAATTCCCTCTATAATTTCCCTAGCATTTCATATTTATAGAAAAGTTTCTTCCAATTGATTTATTTTCTTTCCATCTTCGGTTAGTTATTATTGTGATATACAATAATTGTGGACTCTTTTGTGTGTATAAAGAGAAAGGATTAGATATCCTTAGTAGAGAAGCAGCTTTAGAAATGTGACAGATTGGGGACAGCCTGATCTGCAATTTGACCTTGTGAAAATTGGTTTGAATTCACATGCAAATCTGATGGTCAGATTTGAAGAGTTGGTCCAATCAGGAAAACCATTAGCGTCAGAAAAGTAGGTAAGGATTTGGGGATTTGAGAATGTGTGCTAATATGGCGTACAAATGACTGGTGTCTTAAATCTTCCAAATTTATATAATTTGGGATATAAAACTTTCATGAGCAACGATTTGGATGTCACTCAAAAGCCTAATCTAGGATTTAGTTATTTAAACTATTGCAGATGCTTTAAAATGAGGAAACGGCAACTGTAGATACAGTTTTGTTTTCTCAGATAAAAAATACAATAAAGTTTTCAGCATTATTGCCCGCTTAAAATATAGTTTAAGTTTTTTTTTAAAGAAAAATTATTCAGAATAAACCAGAACAATGAGCTTTTATAGTGAGCTGGGCCAGGCATTGGCTTCATTTGTGGTGTTATCATGGAGCCAGGCTTTGCTGCTTGCTTGCAGAATCGCTGGACCTTGGTCCTCAGATATATCTTGAACTCTGGTAATGGCATATGGGTTTGAGGTGGTTCTCTGTGGGATTGTCAGTCATGTGGTTGGTAACGTGGCTTGTGCTTCCCAACTCCTTTGTCGCATATTGGCATGAACCTGTGCATTACATAGAACAAAACTCAAATACTTTTTTTCTTTATCTTATGGGGATCCCAGGAGGAAGCGGTGGTTACCAATGGAGAGGAATGGAACTGACATCTTTTTTTTTTTTAGTACTAGATGGAACTGACATCTCTTGACCATGGATATTGTAGGATTCTCATTGGCATTTTTGCTTTGCAAAAAGGGATGATTATGGGGAGCAACAACTCCACAAACCATAGTGGTCCAGGCAAAACCTAAATCACCCACTGGACGGGCGGCATTGTCCATGGAGGCGTTGGACAAACTTCACCAAGTTATTGCATGTATATGTTTCCAGGCATGGTTGGCGCAGGCAACAGGGATTATCCCCTCTTATGCTCCAACTAGCCCAGGAGGTGGATGCATTACCCCTAGAATTGGTGAAATGGTTACAGGAACTTATCAAGGAACAGGAGAGTTTGCCAAATTCCATGGAGGAATATATGGAGTGATCAACTTGGTGGCATGTCCGGATGAGGCAAAAGATGAGGCATGGTCAGCACTATTAACAGTCAGCCAGGGTCATAGCTCAGTAGAAGAATACGAGCAGGTTTTTCATACACTGGCATAGGCAGCCCAGGTTATGGATTCCCAATCCTCACAAATGTTCCACCAGAGGTTTCAGGAAGATTTGCTGGCAGCCTTGGTAGCAGCAAAGGTCCAGGCTACGCAGGGGGAGGAAGTGGCCTTAGCAGTTCAAATTGAAATAAAATTAGCTCTGACATGGGACTGGCGTGAGTGATCAATGTCACCAGTTAAAAGGAACAGTCCCCTGTAAGTGGCCGTTCCAATCAAGGGGGTGGCACCCAGCCCCAAGAAATTTTGGAAATGTTCACGTGGAGGGCGCCAAGGAAATATGCCAAAATTTTCATCAGCCAATTCACAATTGAAAGACTCATTCAAAAATAAATCGCCTTCTTCACTTTATTCTTGATTGTTTATCCCCATAGAGTTGCACATGGATGGCGGAATGGAAGGGGCAATGGTTCTGATAGATACTGGGGCAGAAGAGAATTACGTTGAACTTGTATTGGCAGAGCGCCTGAAGCTGCAGGTGCAGAGGGGACTGGAGGTGGTATTTGTTGATGCCTCACAGAGGGTGCCATCATGGCACATAAGCCCTTCATTGAAGGTACAGCAGGCCCACTCAGGTTCTGGATGCGAT
Organism: Massospora cicadina; assembly: GCA_022478985.1. Taxonomy (NCBI): domain Eukaryota; kingdom Fungi; phylum Entomophthoromycota; class Entomophthoromycetes; order Entomophthorales; family Entomophthoraceae; genus Massospora; species Massospora cicadina. The sequence goes on from JAKSZP010004445.1 coordinate 47,042, forward strand.
ATTTGTGCGATTGATAACCTGACCCATCCAGTGGTGCTTGGGATATGGTGGTGGCATCAGTTCAGATCCCAGATCAACGTGCCTTCTGGCACCATAACCTTGAACCCAAGGATGAGTCCACCGATGAAGTGAAGGCTGTAAGTGGGGAATTAGAAGTTAGATAAGCATCTACACTAGGGGCCATGCAGGAAGAGGTCTTACCAGCATAATACCAAGATTTTGTGGGGGTCTTTTGTCCAAAAAGGGAAGCGCCATTTTCTTCCACAGGGCCATTTGCATTCCCTTTTCAGTTTAAAGAAGGGTCAGAACTTCCCCATGGATGCCCAATCTATCCGTTGAATGAACGAGCCAAAGCCACATTGGAGGACCATTTAAATTCAATTTTGAGTGAAGGATTGATTGGGCCATCAGAATCAGCTGTGGTATCTCCAGTGTTGCTGGTGTCCAAAGCAAGTGGAGAGTTACAGCCATGTATGGACTACCAGAGATTTATTGCGGTCATGGAGCCAGATCATTACCCAGTGCCATTAAAGGAAGATATCTTGCTGATGGTCATGGGATGCAACATTTTCACTAAGCTTGATCTGTCAAATGCATTCAATCAGGTACCTGTGAGGCCGGAGCACCAAAGGTATATGGCATTCAAGTGACACCTCTAAATGTTCCAATACCAAGTTATGCCATTTGTGCTTTGCAATGCCCGATGGTATACAACAAATTTTTGACCAATTACTCAGTCAGTTGATTGGCCAGTTTTGTATCGCTTCTATGGATGACATCCTGGCATTTTCACGTTCCAAGGAGGCACATGTATGTGATGTGCAGGAGGTCCTGAAGGCATTGGCTGGGGCAGAATTACAGATGAAGCCTTCAAAATGTGAGTTTAACCAGTAGTCAGTTAAGTTCCTAGGGGAATGTGGTATTTGGAAAAGGCCTGGGGGTATTTACCAATAAGATAAAGGCAGTGTGCGCATGGAAGGCACCAATAGATTAGACAGGCGTAAGAAGTTTTCTGGGTACAGTAAATTTCCTCAGGCGGTTCATCAAGAATCTCTCAAAGTCTAGTACTAAAAAAAGAATCTCTCAAAGTTAGCCTTGCCACTTACACAACTAACACAAGACATGCTGTTCATATAGGGGAAGAAGAGGAGCGGCATTCAATCTGCTGAAAGAGAAGCTCATTTCGGCAGCAGTCCCTGCCCATCCAGATCCTGGAAAAACTTTCATGGTTAAGACAAACGCCTCAAATTTTGCTGTGGGAGCAGTACCTTACAGAAGGGGGAAGATGAAGTGGAAAACCCGATGTGTTATTTCAGCCAAAAAAATGATTCCAGTGAATACAAATTACCTGATATATGACAAGGAGCTACTAGTGGTGGTTGCAGTGCTGCAGTACTGGCAGCACCACTTGTTGTATGCTCATCATCTTTTTGTAGTATGGGCAGAACATCAGGCACTGGAGTATTACCAAGAGCCCAGGAAAATGAATCAGCGCTAAATGTGGTAGCATGTGGACCTGGCTCAGTATGATTTCTGAGTGGAATACCATCCAGGAGCTGTTAACACCATTGCAGATTGGGTGATCCAGGATGCGGGGCTAGCATATGAGAAGGCTGAGTTAAAGAATTATGACACAGCAACCATGTTCTGGGAAGACCAATTTACCATGATGGTGAGCGAGGAGGATGAACCAGAAGGGAGATCCAAAGGATGCAAAGGAGGTCATCATTTGAACAGTGGTTATGGGTGGAAATGGCAGAGGGCCAACGGCACAGCCTTCATTGTACTTATGAGAAGAAAAATGGAATTTTTTATCATGACTCACATAGTGGGTTCTGAACCCATCACTGCTGTGGGAAGAGCTTCAGGCATCGTATGACTACTCATTGGTGGGTCATACTGGTGTTTCAAAGATGATTGAATTGGTGTGATATAAATATTCAAGGGCTGGACTGCAGAAGGATATCACAAAATATGTGGCGGAGTGCTTAGTTTGTGGACGTTCCAAGCTTTTGTAAAGGTAGCCCATGGGTAAGTTAGACTCACTCCAAATTCCAAGTCAACCGTGGGGGTCAGTTAGCATGGATTTCATTACAGGGTTACCTAAGATCCAGGGGAAAGATGCAATAATGGTCGTTGTCAATTGGTTAACTAAATATGCTAGTTTTCCCATGTACCTCAAAATTCTCAGCCAAAGACACTGCAAGGGTTTTTATCAACGAGATATTTGCCTTTCATGGCCTACCAGCAGAGATCATTTAAGATCGTGGCCCCCAATTTATATCAAAATTTGGTCAAGTTTTCTCAGTAACTTGAAGATTTGCCTGTGTAGGGCTTTGGCATATCATCCCCAGTTCGATGGGCAGACAGAGAGGGTAAACCAGATATTGGAGCAATACCTTCGATGCTATGTTTCAGATTGACAGGATGATTGAGTTACCTGGATCAGACTGGCTCGATTTGCCTATAATAACCACCATTAGTCATTGACAGGGATGATGCCATTCTTTGCAAACCATGGATCCAATGCAGCATTGGATGGGGTCAGATAAAGGAGTATGACAGGGGGCAGATGAATTATCCCAAAAAATGGCAGAATTTGGAAGGAAATTACAAAAACAACCTGGAGCGTACAACAGCATGGCAAAAATGATATGCAGATTGACGGAGAGCACTAGACCCATTGTTTGCTCCAGGAGATTGGGTGTTGGTGACAGAGAAAAAATTATGCGTTACTAGTGAAGAGCCAGAAACTTGGACCAAAGTTCTTAGGACCATATAAGGTGATTCAGGTTATCAACAAGGTTGCATTTGAATTGGACCTCCCAGAAGGGTCAAGGGCCCATCCAGTCATCCATGGTTCATAGCTTTGAGGATTCTGGGGCTTGGTCCAGAGTGGCCTGGGCTGTTGAGCCCATGGGAGGAGGACAATCAGGAATATGAGGTCGAGAAAATACTGAAGGAGCATTGAGTGAGGGGTCAGCGGCAATTCCTGGTAAATTGGAGAGGATATCCTGTGGAGGAAGCAGCCTGGCAGACACCAGAGAAATGTGCACACTGTCCTGAGAAGATCCAAGAGTTTCTGGATTTACAAGGGGGTGATGTGATGGATTGGGGCCATCCTGATTCACACATTGACCTCATGAATATTAGTTCTAATTCACATGCAAATTTGGAGGTTAGATTTGAAGAGTCAGGCCAACCAGGAAAACCATTAGAGTGGGAAATCATAGGTAAGGATTTGTGGATTCAAGAATGAGGGCTAATCTGGCGTATTGAACGACCAGTGTCTCAATTCCTCTGAATTTTTGTAATTTAGGGGTACAAATCTTTTGCGAGCAATGAATTGGATGTCACTTGAAAGCCTAATCTAGGATTTAACTATTTATGCTATCAGGATGCTTTAAAATGAGAAAATGGCAACTGTATATACAATTTTGTTTTCTTGGAGAAAAAATACAATAAAGTTCTCAGCATTATTGCCTGCTTAAAATTCAGTTTAAGTTTTATTTTAAAAGAGTTATTATTTAGAATAAACTAGAATGATGAGCGCCACTATTGAGCTGGCCAGGCATTGGCTTCATTCGCGGTATTATCATGGATCCAGGCTTTGCTGCTTGCCTGCAACATCGCTGGAACTTGGTCCACAGTATGTCGTGGATTCTGGTAATGGCGCGCGGGTTTGGGGATGGTTCTCTGAAAGATTTTCAGTCATGTGGCTGGTAACATGGATTGTGCTTCCCAAATCCTTCATCACATATCAACACAAACACATGCATTACAAGACGTGAATCTTTGCAGATTCAGTGTGATGAGAAGAAAGGCTGGGAACCTCTTTGTCCTGAGAGTGGATAAGTTCAGCCATAAGAGGGAAGAAGTCCCTATATATAAAATAATCAAGGGATATTACAGGTCTAGCGTTGGACCATACCAGGCTTTTATATTCAACTATGGATAATAGTCATCAACTATTATCATTAACATATCAATTACTATCAAGCAACGCAAATCATGCACATACCAATCCTGTGCAGTTAACTTCCCAGGAACTATCAGTTGAGCCAGACTTTAACAATTAAGGAATATTCCAGATTTTAACACATGCTGGATAAGAAAACTGATGGGAAGTGGCTTCTCTAGTAAAACTCATCAAGGTCTGATGTTATTAGAGAAAAACACGCCCAATTAGGACATGAAGTGGTAAAGCTAACCTATGAGTGGTTAAAAAACAATGCTACTAGAACTGGATACTCAATACTATTCATGAGGTTTTAGATGATTGCTTAACGTGCAGAACATAAAATCAGCTGAACCTTACTTCTAGCATAAAGTTGTTGGCCCATCTACACCATTTAGAAACATCATCGTGGTTGAGCGTTGCCCTTATCAAGAGGTCTTTATGGCCATTGCTATATCATCCTAGCCATTGACCATCTCACCAAGTGGGTTGAGGCCATCTTTTTACTTACTGTAACTGCCAAGGCTACCACTGCATTCTTATTTCGCTCCGTTTTCACCCAACATAGGTGCCCCAGAGTTCTGCTAATGGACAATGGATAATTTTTTACTTCCTAAGTTGTGTAAAAATTGACCTTCCTATCTAATACTAACTAACATATTACTGCATCCTATAACTTACCAACATATGGAGCGGTCAAGCTAAATAATAGGATCTAAGTTTATATTCTCCTTAGAATGGCTGATATAAACCCGATCACAACTCTGCCAGTTACACTTGCAGGTGCTAACACTGAGGAGCGCGACATAGTGGCTGGCTTCAGGGGTTTAGTGCATCATGTTCAGCTGAGAGGACAAGGGCTTCATAAGATGTGGCAATCGATGAGAAATTGTTCATAAGAATAAAGTATAACCAAATAATAATTAATAATATAAGCTATTTTTCTGAGAAAAGTATTTATTAAAAATGAACAAAACTATCTATAATAATATTGAAAGTATAAAGGGAGTCATGATTCATTGGGTATGGCAAAGAGTGATTCATTATTCATCCTTAATTCCCGTGTAGTCTGTCCTTCATTGTGTCCCACCTGGAAGATCAGCTTAGCTTTTTGATCTCCTGGTGATAGTCTTTTAGCATAGGTTAAATTAGTATTAACCTTAAAGTAGAAGCTCTTCCAATAGCCTAGGTCTAGAGGTCCAACTTTCTGCTTCCACAATGAACATCTGATGAAGATATTGTGCTTTGGAACAAGATGATGGACTCATATGAATGCGGCCCTGGAATTAGAGAATTATTTAAAAATATTATCAAAATGATTATTAGCCAAATTTAGAGTAATTCAGATAAATCCCAAACTAAAGACCTATATTGATGATGTAAGGCTGAACCTTAATTCAGGACTTATGGAACTAAGTGAGTAGTTTGAAGGTCAATTCTCTCAAAGCAGTAAGTTTCATCCTTCTCCTCAGGACAAGGCTTACACCTTGCATAGGGAGAATCTCAAGAGAGCTCCCCTTAAGCCTTGTCCAAGGGGATTAAGTCTTGGTCCAGTCAGAAATAATTGATCTAATTAACTGTTGAGGTATTCGTGATGCATTTTTGTGGTAAACTGGCTGGTTAATCTTGTCAGGTTCCTTTGACTGATACATTTTATCTTGTGAATTGAAAATGTTCATCAGATGATGGCTAGTCAAGGTTTGAGCCATCTTGGTTTGGGTCAAGAGACTACGCTGAGTCTTCATGTTGAGGAGAGCCAGGAAAATGTAACTATCATTAGAAGAATCAAACAGCAGCATGTTTGATGATTGTAATTCAGCGACATCACATCAGGAAATAGGGGCTTCAGATGGAGGTTCTGTACAGACAGCAAGGATAAGCAGGCGCTTTGGATTAACTTGACAAGGTAGGATGGAGTCACTAGAGCAGATCATCAAAATGACTGAGTCAGGACAGCGCAATTTCTATTTGTAATTAGCTGGGGATAGTTGACAACGGCGTGCTTGAGGCGCATGTAGCTGATGAGATGATTCAAGCACCAGGTACGTGATGGTCCCAATTTTCACCAGAAGTTAATAAATTGTATGACGGCAGGTGACCATCAGTTCTACTGGCAAACATGCGAGAAAACATGTTATGGTGGTGCAGCGCTGGGTTGTAAAGCTAAAGCCCATTATCTCATGGAGGTTGCTCATCATCAGCAGGCCTTCACCTCGATATCAATCCTTAAACTGATGCATAATTCAGGAGAAGTTGATGATGGCGTCGTAGTCAACCTTGGAAAGATTTGCAAGGCATTCTGAATTTACTTCACAGCAGGGTAAGTTCTGGTGATTTTCTCTCCAACTATGATGGTAGGAACCAACCAAATATTCTCAAAGCTAAAGGCGTTGGTGGTGGCATCATATGAGGCGCGAGATTAGGAGTTAGAATTGATGTAGTGCTCAAGTTTGGGAGCATCTGGGACCTTGTACTTAAATTGGCTGACGGCGCCGAGAGGGTAAAGCTTTCCCTTGGAAATAGCGGCTAGGTCAGCAAGGGTTTCGCAGGCAACCTCAGAATGATTTGTGGGACGTTCCAAGTCTAAGTTTCTGAATTTCGCCTTGACCTCCAGAAGCACATTGTGACAGCTCTGCAAGGCTACCTTAATTTTGGCCAACTTGCACTTGAACTGCAATAGCTCCTTCTTGGTTTTCTTGTAAATGTTATTAGTGCCCATAATTTGCCCAAGGAGGTTCAGCCCAACTTCAGGCCCTTCCACTTAGCTTCAATCACCATTGACATCTCCAGGTTTGGTTGCAGCTATCTGGATAATGTTAGTTGGATCAGAAACCTCTTCTTGCTGGGGAGCTCCTTTGACCAGTTCATCCATGGGATTAGGCTTATCCGGGGTAAGTTCTCAACTTTTGAGATTAACTATTCTTCAGCCTTAGATTTCAAGCCACTCAAATTAGTTTAAGCTCAGGTTTATCAGGGCCAGCGTCATTTATGGGTTGATTTGGGTTGATCAAATTTTAGAGTGGGCCCTAGTTTGTCAGGACCAGTGTTATCCCAAGCTGAGGGCGAAAACAAGTAAGCTCAATAATGACTTTTGGTCCTATTTGGCCCAATTTTGGAGGAGAGCTATTGAAAATTGATGGGTGGCAGGCTTGCCAGTGAGAAATTAAGCTTGGCTCTATAGCTACATGCAAGAAGGTAAGCTCTAAGTGTTTGGTCCAGCACTTTTAGCATCTCAATGTGATTGTAGCATTTGGGGCTTCCATGGGGCTCTCAAGGATTAATTTCATGTTGATATGTAAACTGGCTCTCAACTTGATCCAATTCTATTTTCAAGTTAAGAAATTAGCTCTCAACTTTCCCAAAATTGATCAATACTTCTAAGAGGCTCTTTATGTTTGATTCCATCATTAAATCAAGACTGACTCTCAACTTTCCCAATTCAATGGTTTAAAGTTATTAATTCTCACTGTCTTAGTTTGATTTGTTGCTTGAAACTTTTCAGTCCAAACAGGCAATGAGCTTCATTTCCCCTTTCTCCTCTGAAGCAGAAGAATGGGAAATGACAATTGAAAGGTGGAATTTTCTTTAATTACCTAGATAATTATTAGTGTAAAATTTAAAGTTATTGGTTTTTATTAAAATTTGAGCACTATGTTTGGGTTGATCTTCTCTTTTTGACTGTAAGATGAGTTGTAGCTTGGCCAAATTCTTTGGTAATTCTCAAAGCTGAAAGAAGCTTGACATAGCTTTTCATCACAGTAGACAGGTTTAGCGTCCAATAGTCATTCTGATCAGTAAATCATTGTAGGTTTTTCTCTCCTAGCATTCCACATCTTCTTGTAATGGGATGCCTGATCCTCCAAGCAGAGTATCGCCTTCATTAATCTTTTTATCTTATGATGCTAATTGCTGATTAGCATCTTTTCATTTTCTTTAGGCGTTATTAACAGGCTAAGCAAAGGCTTCATCTGACTAGGAGTTATGAAGTGCACGAAATCTTCTGGGTCACACTCAAAGGATTTCTTTTGGAAAGTTGATCCCCATAGTTACTGTGTCTTGGCCATTCCAGAGGAGGTATGTCAGAAGATCTGGATCTGGAGTGCTCATGGTAGATTCGTTGTTTTTTGTCCAAAGGTTGGGGATCTCCTCAGGGTGCGCCTTGGAAGTGCTTCTATAGAGAGCAACAGATTACGCAACTCCACCAGTTGCACTCTCAGGTGCTAATGCTGGGGAGCATGACATAGTGGCTGACATCAGGCTCACTAAGTGCATCACTCTCAGCAGAGAGGAGAGGGGCTTCATAAGACGCAGCAATGGACGAAACTTCGTTCACAAGAATAAAGTATAACTAATTAATAAATAAATAATATAAGCTACTTTTCTGAAAAAGTATTTTTAAAAATGAACAAAACTATTTATAATAATTTTTGAAAGTATAAAGAGAATCATGATTCATTAAATATGGCAAAGAGTAGTTCATTAGCAATTATTGATTCCCATGTGTTCTGTCCTTCATTGCGTCCCACCTGGAAGGTCAGCTGAGCTTCTTGATCTCATGGTGATAGTTTCATAGAATAAGTTAATTTAGTATTAACCTTAAGTAGAAGCTCTTCCAATAGTCCAGGTCTAGAGGTCCAATTTGCTAGCTTCCATAATGAACAGCTGATGAAGATATTGGGAGCTTTGGGCCACAAATGAGGAGTTGTGTGAATGTGGCCATGGAATTAGGTATATTATTTTTGAATAATGTTAAAATTGTTTTGAGATAATTTGTAGTAATTTAGGTAAAAACTCAAAAAATGAGACCTAAATTGATGATGTAAGCTCAAACCTTTATTTAGGACTTATGGGATCATTATTATCTTGAAGGTTGAGTCCCGCACAGCAGTATAAGTCAACCTTCTCCCTATGACAAGGCTTGCACCTTGCATAAGGAGAATCCTGATAGACAGCATGCAATGGAATCCCTACCTGCCATCCACTTTAATATCTTGTCAGATAAGCTACCATCAAATGATCAAAATGTCCCCAGTTCAGGCACTTTATGGTAGGGAGCCTTGAATTCCTAATAGTGTCCAGCCTTTACTAGAATATTCTTCTCCAAATGCTGCTGAATTGATGATGAGAGAGCTAGCCAATGAGATAATTAAGCCGCAAGCACTAGCCATTCAAGAGATCGTCAAAACCACCAAGGAAACTACCCATTCAAATTCCGCACATCCTGCTCTCTTATTTCACATTGTAGAGCTTGTACTATTCTATCATCACCACCCTGATGGTCACACAAATACTTTTAGATACTTCCTGGTCAGGACCCTACAATATACTCTAGAAGGATGGCTCAAAATACTTTATCGCTGATGTTATTCAAGGCACAGTAGTCAACTGTGTACATGCTAGGTTCCTGCGCCCTTATGTTCCCTCCACCAGGACCTTGTGGGGATGATGTCAGTTTTCACACTCCAAAATGTCCTAAATTATCATAGGATCAGGCTAATAAAATGTTAATCGTCCGTCAACAAGTCATGCCTTCCAGAATCAAATAGCTTTTTATTAAGTGATAACTTGACTCCACTGAAATAGAATTAATTAAAAAAGTCTTGGGAATCATCATGATATGAGAATATGTCTTGTCGCCTGTCATGTGCACATGACATCATAATGGGGACCAACCCCAAAGATAAGGCTGGGCGCCAGGAGGCCCAGAAGGTGAGCTTCAGGCCCTCCTTGACCTAAGGCACACCCTAGACCAACGCTGGGTAAGGGCAAAATATGCCCAGGTTGGTACTAGTGGGGTGCCAAGTGCCCACCCCTTACATTGGTGCAGGCAAAAAAATGGATGTTTACCAAATCATTGTGGACGGTTCAATTTGGTTTGTCAAGGAACGGGGTTTCAAACCCATTCCATTTACAAAACAACCCATTCATGTCAAATCCAACTTCAATCAGACACTCAAGTGATGTCAGTTTTGGCTTATTCCACCAATTTAGATGGCAGCATTGCCCTATTGGTGGGTCAGTGCTTGGGCCCTCTGCAGCACATCCTGTATTCCCCTGTCCGAGCCTAAATATGTTTTCCCCAACCAACATTTCTTGTTGGTCGACTTTCCCAATAAAAACTTTTCCCCATTTTAATGATTTATATATTTATTTTATAACGATCTATGCACGAACCTCTTTGAGGAGGTCTTGCGCCACGTGAACCTTGCCATTTTGGACGCAACCTGATTTTCCCCACATGCACTGTTGGTTCACCCAGGTACCCTCCAACCTGGGCCGTTTACCCCTTCTCTCCTGGTGCACCGCGTTGTTTTTGGATGATTCCTGATCGCATTACTTGGTTGTAGTTGCTATTGTTCCAGCACCCTCTGCTGTGCGCTAGTAACTTTAGTAATAACGGCTAGTTTACCTGCGTTGGCTCTGTGCACCAAGAACCACCACGCTGGAAACAGGAGAGTGATAGACACTCTCCTTACATTGCCAGTGGTTACCCTCTGAGCATAATTGCACAATGTGAGGTTGACAATCACAAAGTGGATCATAGAGATGGGCCATGGCTTGACCCTCATATTGGACGTAAAATAAAGATTATGAAAAAAGGAGACTTGAGCGCCCCATCTGTCACAAGGCATCTACTTATCCTATAAATATAACAAGCCCTTAACAATAAAGATTATTGTTTGTTTCCTTAACAAATTTATATCTAACTTCTTATCATAGTTTTAATGATTGGTATTATATCCCAGTATTGTGAATATTACTGGACGCTGAAGAAGCAAAAGTGCTATGTCATTGCCTCTCTTTAGCCATTCTGAAGGACCAAGCCATCCTGAAGTCATCCAGCTTCCATTCCTACAGCTCCAGGCACCCAGTTTTCTTAACATTCAGTTTTTCTTGTGAAAAGCTGAAAGATATCAAGATAATTCAGGCTGTTCTTTAGTAAAAACGCTGCATTGCCCCCTCAATTTCCTGGTGGAGGGGGACATAAGGGTGCAATAACTTAGCATGTACTCAGTTAACCACTATAACTTGAATAGCTTGCCAATTGAGTAATGGAGCCAGCCATATACAGTATACGGTATGGTCCAAACCAGGAAGTGTCTAACTTATTTAGCGCCCACCAGGGCGGTGATGGTAGAATAGCGCAAGGTATCTAATACTGAATAATGAGAGTTGATGTTTGGCATTTGATCATGTAGTTTCTATAGTGATAGATATGATCCCTTGGGTGGCGAGCACTTTAAGCCTAATTGTCTTGTCAACTAGCACCCTCATCGTCAATTTAGCAGTGGCAAGAGATGCAGAGTCTAATAAGGGATGGACGCTACTAGGAATTCGAGGCTCCCTACCATAGAGGGCCTGAAAGGGAGAAATTTTGATCACTCAGTGGTAGCTGACCTGATAGGCTAACAAAGTAGATGGCAGAAAGTTATTCCATTGCATGGGTCTATGGTAACCATTTCATATAGAATAGAAAACTAGGGTGCCATGTGCCTGCTCAACTACACCAATTATTAAAGGTTTATAGGGTGCAGTGAAATGTTGGAAAGTATTAAATAGTAAATCAATTCTTTGACAACTTAGAGGTAAAATCTAACTCATTGTCTGATAGAAGAACAGTGAGGCATCCATGTTGGTGAAAACGGAACAAAACAAGAACATGGCGGTAGCCTTAGTTGAGGTGGCAGGTACCAAGATTGCCTCAACCCACTTTGTGAGATGATAAATGGCTAGAATGATGTAGCAATGACCATGGAGAACCATGGATAAAGGCCCTACAACATTCATGCTAACGATGCTAAATGGCGTAGATGGGGCAACAAGTTCATGCTGGAAGTGAGGGTTTGGCTGATCTTGGGTTCCGCATATCTGTTGGGATTATAGTTGACCACATTATCTAACCCATTGACAGATCAATTGATTTGAAGATTTGTAGTTCCAATCTGATATCTTGGCAATGATTTCCAGCTAAGTATTTTCATCAGGGATCATCCCGTCAATATTGAGCAAGAATTTAATGATGGAGTAACACCTGACAGTCAATTTATCATGAGGAATCATATGGAGCAAACAGATGGGGATTTTTCAAAACTACCTGGGCGTTTTTAACGCTGGTGCAAATGGTATAGTTGTCATTGGGCAACATGAACCAAATCAATTGGTGTTTGGCTCCTGATGCAAATTTACAGTTGATGAACACCAAGTATTGCGCTCCCTAAGAAAATCAAGGAAAATATACCCTCCAATATTGGAAGCCAAAACTCAAGGGTCAAACAATCTGGGGTACAATTAATTAATCCCCAGTGGGCAGCTGAAAAGCTTTGCGGCCAGTGTACTATAAAGCCTCCCATAGTTCCTAATAAAATCAGATTAAAACTTGATAATAATTTATTTGTTTATACATTGTTTGTATAGCTTACTCTTAGGATAATAGTTTAGGATCAGATATCCTTAGGTTGTTGTCATCAAATCTCCGCTTGGCTCTGCGTGAAGAGGATACAAAAAGTGTCCCTACCAGTTCAAACATAGCTTTAAGAAGAAGTCTAACCTGGTTAGCGTTGGACCCTTTACTCAACGTGACTTTTTGGCAATCAACTTTAAAAATAGTCTCATATTATTATTACCCCAATTTATCAATTTCAGTTAATTTACACAAGTGGTCAAGAATCTTTGCTGTTAAGATCAGGGAGCAGAAGTGAGTTATCATCCAAGTGGCCCTGGTTTTTAACAATTCGTGCTCACTACAAGGGGTAGTTGAGTTGTCAAAGGCCTAGTTTAATCCACAATATCTTATAATGATGAGCTTCAAAAGATCTGGACGAAGTTGTAGATTATCAATCAGAATGTGCTTAGCTCGAAATCTCAAACTGATGTTAATACCTGGGAGGAGCTTGTAACCAAAGCAGAAAAGATGCTCAAAAAGTTGGGAATATGAACAACGACCTGTGTGGAATATTGTTATTTGAAGAGGAAATAGGGTGACCTCATTAAGGAAGCTTTATTCCAAAAAACTGAATGTGAAGCGGACTAAGAATGCATCTGACAGGTTTGTGAGGATATGGCGAAATTATGAAGCGTTTTGAGGATTTAAAATCACAAATGTGATTGTGCACAATTCAAGGCAAACGAAGATGACAAAAATACATGTGAAACCTAATCAGGAAGACACATCCACACCAAAATATTTTAAATCGTTCTCTGGAGTGTTGGAAATGAATCCCATAGCCACACCTATAGTTAAGCAAGTCATTGGGCGGGAATCTCCTGTGATTGGAATGATTGAGGACTTTTAATCTACCCCAAAGGTTGCCTACCTTTCACCACAATAACGCCCCTACGTTTTTCTGTCTCTTTAAGATGACCATGTTTAATTAAGTAAACCATCAGAAAGCAGTGACCATAATGATCTGTCTTAGCATTGATCTCCAGAATCTGGTGCTACCACACCTCAATGGGGACAATCAGATATACTCTAGGGAAAAAGCAGTGATCATGTTGGAGTTTACAAGTCCTACTAAGAAGGTAAATTGAAAACAGGAATTATAGGTATATTATTCTGCAAGGATGAGACCCTGGCTAGTTTATCCGATTGGTTTTACCAAGAATACCAGACCTTGGCAGGGGCAAAAATGAGTACTGACTTTAATGCATGCATAACCATGCAGGAGGCACTTTGGCCTACTGCATACTGCATCAGATCATGATAGTGGTGCTAGAAACCCAAACATATGACCTTGCAGATGGTGGACTATCTGAAGATGCTTAGAGCCACTTTGTAGCGCTCAATAGCACTTTTAAAGCGATCCAAATGAAGGCTCAAAATACTGTCAAAATTTCTGAACTCCCTAAAGAGCCTGAGAGTTGAATTGTGATGGGAAATAAACCTGAAGTTCAAAAACAGGTGGACAATACGTGAATTTGCTGTTCCAATGTGGGAAACTTGGTCATTTAATTGCCTAGCATTGGGACAAAAAACTATAGGATCAAATTAATCTTGTTTAGACCAAGGAAACCAGTATAGAGTCAAGAAAAAGACTAACAATCTAGAAAAGGGACGTTCTAGTACACTGATAAATCTGTCCCGCCTGATATAATGAGACGATATTGAAATCTCTGATCTATTTGTGGAGGACGATGCGCCTGATCTACTCCATCAGGTGGTAAACATGGATGTCAACGTGATTACTCAAGCCAAAGCTAAGGGGATCGACCCCAGAAATCATCAAAGAGGTTGCTCAGCCATATGCATGACAATTAGAAGAGAAACTCAGATCTTCAGAGAGCCTTAAAGACTTATCAAAACAATGTTTTATGAGGCTAATGTTTTTTTAACCATAGCGCTATCAAGGAGTCATTCCCTGACTATCTGCTCAAATATTTACACCCTTGATTTAATAAACAATGATACTATCCATTAAGTAAATAATTTATTGCAGCACTCAGAGTGTAATATGCTGATATTCTAGTCAATAGGATAAGAGTATGAGAAATAATTGATAATAGAGTTCCAATTAACATTGTTTACACCAAATTAGTGAAACGCATAAAGATCTTTCCAGATTTGGAGCACTAAAAATAATATGGTTTGGCAAGACCAGACATCAACATACAGTGTGGAGCTTATAATATGCTAACACTTTGGTTTGTTTCGCTGATGGTGTCAGCTCTTGCTATAAGGCTGGTCAATTCAGATTATGATATACTTGTTGGGTCAAAGTTCTTAAGGAAGCATGGTGTGAAATTTGACTTTGAAGAGAATACCCTGACATTATTGTGCAGACATTGCCTTTGGTGTACCAGCGGAAGGGAGAGACACCACTGATGAAGAGAAATAATTTTGCCAATCTTACTTACAGTGATGGTATTATACCCATTCACTGTAAATTAGTTGGACGAAAATAGAAAGCAATGCTGGTGGAAATTATGGAGAATTGTGGAATACCTTCAATGATGAAGCAATGAACACTAGCCTTCCAGAGCTCAAATTGTAGTAGAACAGGGTTAACAATTGAACTCCCAGAACAGCTATATGTTAATTGTCAATTTATGGAGAAAATCAAGGAATGAGCTGTGGATGGTGCCAGGGATCCTAATGCCTGGTCACGGAGATATAAGAGTTCTCTTAACCAATATGGGAGAGAAGTGAATGAAAATTGAAAAGAATCAGATCAATTTGTTTCTACACCTGCTCCCAACAATGGAACTTAGTGCCTTAAATGAATTTAGATTGTTTTCTAAAATGGAATTGCTATGGAAACTACCAAAAGTGACAATGTGTTAGTGGATTGTGAGCAGCTATCTGATTTAACCAAAATCATTAAGAAAATGTGCTCCATTATTCAAAAACCATTAAGAAATATACACTCAGAATTATCATGACTTGGAATGTGCAAAAATGTACTCCACTTAGCCAATACTGGGGAATACTCGCTGTAAAAATTTACTTAAGGATTGATTATCAGTTGTCAACCCAGTAATCTTTTTACTACACAGGTTTGGTTTCCTCATGCACTTTGCATTATATAGAATGTATTATCCGATAATAGTATGAAGACTATTATCTATAGTTGAGTTCAAACTATTGTTAGGCCCAACGCTTTGGCCAGTACTTCCAATTAAATACTCCAAGTTGTACTCGTAGGGATTCATTCCCTATATTACTGTCCACCCAATCTTCATCAAGATCTGATGACAGTCTCTTTCAGCCCAACACACAGTCAGCAGCTATCCCTGATTGTGGCTCCCTTTGTCTCTAGATCCCCGCTCAGATCTCTACTCTTCTCTCCAAAAATCTTCCAATTATTGCCTTCTGCAATAATATCCTTGAGATGGAACTTCACAATGGAAGCTGATAGTCTAACTATACACCAAATTGGTAATATTACTGTAACTATAAACTCTGTAAAGTACTGTAAAAAACTGTTGGTAATAATACTTTTTTATTATAGTGAATCCTAGGGAATTATATAGTAAGGGACTCAGCCATATAACCCTCAGTTGACACCTCTTTGATGAAACGGCAGCCGTTGCTTTTGAATCACCCTTCCTCGTCTTGGCAGCGATGGTCTTCCCCATCCTGGCTAGGATTCTGTCATTGGACATCCTTGAGACCTCAAATGGAAAGAGTTGGAAAACGTGTCCCTAATGTTTTCCTCTCGATCCAAGCAAACCAACCATAATTGGCTAGTGACCTGCTTAGGTAATGTGACTTTTTACCCATTATGGCAGGTCACTTCACCAACCAATCGATTTGCCAGTTGCAGGTGGAATCACTCGCCTCACAATTCACTATTTATTTCTAATCAGTCAGTGATGAAACCCAAATGATCCCATTTGGTACATCTGATAGTCAATCACTATCAGATGCCCCTATTTTATCAGCCACTCCGCCTGATGAGATATTAGGTATTCATCCAGATTAATCCCAATGGATACGACTGGGTAAATATCACAAAATCCCCCAAACGTAGTTCCTCCAAAGCTTGGGCCAACCAATTTCCAATTCATTTTGCCTTAGGGGATTTTCCCCTAGTGACACCAGGTAATCTAGCAGGCTGGGAATATGGCCAAAAATCTAACACTTTCCCCTCTTGTCTAGATTTCCAGCGAGAAAAGGACTGGGGCATGAGAACACCACTTTGGACACCTGGTTGAATACTTCATTTGGTTCAAGCAGAGTACACTCATTAATACTCAATGCTGCTTGGGATGACCTTCGGCATACAGCGTTCTTTCTCTTCCTCCTTGCTACCACCTTCTCAGAGCGCAGTCCCCACAAACTTCTGTTGTGTGGGCTGATCAATTTACTCATGACAATATTAGTCCCAGGATCCAGGTTTCCCCCCATCAGGGCATATGACCCGCTGTCATATTCAGGATTCTTGGTCTGGCGTCCTTGAATTCCTGATTTTCTCATCATCCTAGACAGGAGACTCTTGCCATCGATGTTCATTTTGTGGCTTGATTAATAATACTTATTTCTATTTGCCCTTGTTATTTCGCTCATAACCTCTTGGCTGTAAGTCATTTTTAATTCTTCCCTTGGAAAGCTTATCTCATTTATTTTGAGATTAATTTCCCCAAAATTGGAGCCTAATGGATTATATAGTGCATAATATCAACTTCTATATAAGTCTGAAATCCCCCTCTAGTCCTTCTCATTGTCAAATTCAGAATCCCGCTACCAGCAGCTTTTTAACAGTCTGTCAGATCTGGACCTCCACCTCTTCCAGAAGATGAGTTGGGATGCTCGATGGAACCTCTTCTATGGTCTTTCCAGGACCCATACGCCTAGTCTGGCACAAGCAGCTAGTCCTTCCATCAAATTACCGGAAATGGTAACTAATCCCTCCAAAACCAGGCTGGCCATCATTTTGAACAACTCTCAGCTGACTCTTCCTTTGCATTCAATTCCCGAGTTGGACTTCAAAACCCTCCTGGATTTAGCTCCTTTCACTGATGCTCCAAACATCATTATTGATGCTCCAGAAATCATGCCAGTCACTCTGGATCAATCGCTCTTGGTGGGTCAGACTTTCTCCCTGAGTTACTCTTCTGAATTGGTCAATTCTACAAACCCGCTGTACTGGTTTCTGAGCTCTCAATTTGGAACAGCATAAACTTTGAGCTCTCCTACACTGAACTCCAGGACCAAGTCACTGAGGCTTTGACATTAGCACTGAATTCCTCTGATCTGGACAACCTTTTGGATCAGGATACTGCCGCTTATGCTCTTCACTTTGCTGGCCAAGTTCTTTGAAGTTGGTCACCAAAGCTTCCAGCCTTGCCTAGCTTCCACTGGTCATTCAGCTTTAGCTTCTGTGAAGCCCGTAGTCGCCATTTGCAGGATGCAATCTGCTCTCTGCACAACTACCTCTTCTCTGGAGCTTCCCATTGCTATCTTCCATTAATGGTATTAATTGGGGGCATGATTTGACAACCCCCATCAAGTATTCCTTCTTCACTGCTGGCTCACATGTCCAGTGTCCTCAATGAAGCCTGTCAGCAGGCGCTCAAGACAAATCTTCCGGCTCCATAGCCTTATTGGGATCAATTGGGGATATTTGCCAATTGCCTCTTTCTCTATTGCTGTTTTCCTCCCCACTCTGGGGTTTTGCAATTGGCATCTTCCAACATTTCAATTCTCCTTCCCCTAGTCGCGTTTTCTCAGGGCTTGGCATCTGCTCAACAAGCATGGTATTATGTAGGTCTCGCCCTTGCAAGTGTCCGATCACATATCAATTTTGATAGGCTGTTTCTTCCTACCATGATTTATCCTCCCCCCAAGAGGTGACATAGGTGGAATCATCCCCATACTGAGGATGACCAATAAAAATAAAAATTATAAAAATGATATCAGCTTTTTTATCTATGTATTTTAAAATCTTTTTTTCCATTATCTTTTATCAATTTTTTATCTTCACTATTCTTTTTTCCTATGGGACTTGACTTGTCTCAGTTCAGAGGTCCATCTTTTCCCCCAAACTGGGTCCTGGGTACTTAAACCTACCAGTTTTTCATGGTTCAGAGGTCCTTTTTTCAGACTTAACCATATAGATTGGTTAAGAGGTCCTTTTTCAAACTTGACCTAATCGTCAGGACATGACCAACTTAATGGTTCATTGGTCCTTTGGGAACTCTTTTTTTATTTTTATCTTTAAATCAACGCTTTAGATAATTAGCGTGGACTCAATTTACTACTCTTCCATCCAAGAGATTCTTGATGTAAGCATTAGTAGCCATCTTGGTGATTACTTTGAACAGACCCAACTACAACGTATCCAATTTGTTTCTTCATCCAAAACCATGCATATCACAATAGGCGACTCTTTATCCTATTCGATATTCTTCCAATGCCATTCAGTTCTTATGATTCATCGATTTCGCTCATATCCTTTTCTTCAAGGTTGTATTGAATGCTTGCAATTTCATATTAATCAGGATACTTGTCAGTTGGTCCAAGTATTGCTTGGTACTCAACCCCAACGTATGTTCTACTACCAAATATAATATCAGTGGCAACGCGGCCTTCCTCCCATATAGTAACTAAAATGGCATCTTTCCCGTTGCCATATGATGACTATTGTTGCAGGTAAACGTCACTGAACTCATATATATTACCCACGTAGAAGTTCTCCCTGCAACTAGCTTCCTCAGCATCATGGCCAGCGTCCCATTGACCCGTTATACCATTCTGTTCATTTCCAGCTGGTATGGTACTGACACAACTCCTCAGATCCCCATTATTTCATTTATCCTTGGGATCACTTGAGACGTGAAGTTGGTCCCATTTTCACTCAATAGAACTTGTGGACATCCATGCCAGTATACTACTTAATCCAGGATGAATCTCGCAGTACTGGTAGCATCAACTCTGGTTAGGGTTTTTTTTCAATTCATCTCATCAGATGGTCAATGGCTTCTATGATATACTTGACTCCTCCTGTGCTCATCACCAGCGGTCCAATCACATCAATGGACACTGTGTGCCAGGCAAATCCAGGTCGGACCAGTCAGTATCCAGTTGTATTCTTGTGAGGTTTATGCAGCTGGCACTCCATGCAACAAGCCAGATGATCTGTGAAATCATAGTTAATTGATTCCCAGTAATAATACTTCAAATATGGTTGGTTGTTTTTCTCAGGCCTCCATGCTTGACAACCTTATGAGCTGCTTGTACTATTGCTACTCTTTATGATGGCTTCAGAAATAATAACTGCTTCCTGTTAATCGTCTTAAACATTTGTTCATCCATGGTCTCAGTGTTTTCCATTGCTTTTTGAAGCACACCTTGGATTTCTTGAGGATCATCCTCGATTCTTCCTTCAACCATTCTCTGGAATAGCTCATCCACCTGCGGGTATACCAACTGGACCATTGTAACTGCAATAAGCCATCTGCATACTGGTGAGAAGCCTCCACGCAGTGGACTATCTCATAATTGTAAGCCTGAAGTTTAAGTGCCCATTGGGCCAGTCGTCCTTCCAGTTCCCATGGATTGTGCAGCCAACGCAGCGAAGAGTGGTCCATTACCACCTTAAAGTGCATTCCATGGACATATACCCAAAACTGCTTACATGAATAAATGACCACAAGACATTCATGCTCAGTCATGGTGTAGTTCCTCTCAGTGGTTGAGAGTGTCTGGCTCACATACGCCACCGGATACTTGTCCCCAACCAAGTGGATGTGGGAATTTATATGACCACATTATCCAGCTTGCGAATTATCTAAAATTTAATTAATTTACAATAATTGGTTCATTTATTCAATTTAGCTTATTGATTAAGCTTTGAGATGTTGATCAATTTTTCCATCTCATTGGTGATAATCACCAATTAAATAGTTAATTGTAATGCTCATAGGATCATATCTGATGATAATCACATTTACAATTTCATTGGGGATTGTTGCCAACAATTTGAAAATGAGTAAATTAACTTGAAATGGGTAATTACTCATGTGAAATCATCAAGTTTGGTAGCCGATGTGTGGGCTGATACAAATAGCGATTTAATTATGCTATTCCTCATGTTTATCAGCTGATGTATTCCCACAATTGAACCAATATCCCTTTTCTGTTGGCTAGGTGTGCCGAGATATCCCTTTTTGGCTAGGTGTGCTGAGAACCTCATGGTTACCAC
>JAKSZP010004446.1:0-67408 GCA_022478985.1 Massospora cicadina
TAGCCTCAGGATCCTGGTAATCTTGATGGGAATCCTTGTCTCCCGCACCTCCACCATACCCTTAGGATTCCCTTGAATCTTCTTCCCTTCCTCCACATAGCTAAACCCCTTAGAACCATATACAGGCTCGGAACCTGCCCTTCTTCCACCACTCTGTCCTCAGAATCCCCCTGGGGGTCGCACAACTTCCTGATGGGCCCGTACCAAACTCAACTGTCGTTCTACCTGCAAGGCTAAAACCACCTCTTCCTCCAACGTCGCTGCAGGTTTCACCGCCGCCATTGCCAATAATAGATCAGCTTGCAAGTTTTGGCGAAACATGCGCGGAAGCTGAGACTCAGATGCCTTTGCTGCTCTTGCCAATGCGCGGAACATCTGGCCATACTCCTCCACTGACTTCTTCCCTTGACCACACTGTAGTAAAGCCGCCCAGGCTGAATCCTGCATCTCATCCGGACATGCTGCATGATCAATCCAATCCAGACATTCCTCCGCTGATACGGGTAACCCTGACTGCTCTTCCAAAAGTTCTCGCACCCAGTTGGACTGCTTTACTGGAAGTGCCAACAGAACCTGACTTAACTGCAAGGCAAACGAATCCTCCCCACCCGCTGCCTTTGTCAAACGTCCCTGAAACTAAACCTGGCTAAACGTCTGGCAGATCAGTTCCAAGTCTTCCAATTTCAAAACCGTGGGAATTCTTCCTTTGTCCTTCCCAGGCCCTACCACTTTCCCACCATTCTGGGACACACACTCTAAATCCTGGTATAATTCATGAAGCAAAGGCGGTGGAGAATATCACCATCAAGAGTGTTGCAGTATGGTTATACCACTTTGGAAACACAACTTCTTCTGGCACCTCTTTTCTTGCCACCACAATGACAGGAAAGTAAATGAGTTCTGTTTAATGTAACGCACTGGCTCCTTCCAATGAGCCACAAATGAGTTAGGCAACAGAATCCATGTTACAGACCATAGGGCTGACAGGGCTCCTGATACTACTCTCCTTGTGCGCGCGCTACAAGATTGGACAAGCACCCCCTGGAAGACAGTTGCAAATATACTTAACCCCAGCAACATGCCTTGACTCCAAGACAAGGTATAAAGGGAGGCAATAGCTCTCCCAAGCTCACTCTCAAAGTCCAATTCTTGTTGATTCAAGCCAAACATGGCTGCAGTTAGGCAATATTTTAAAATAAACTCAAAGTATAAATATATGAATTTTAAGTTTTTTTATTTAATATTGGGCCAGGTTGATAGAAAACAGAACTGAGAAGCCTCCAGCTCCCAGTTCCTTCCTTATATACACATGCTACAAGCTAATATAAAATATAACACAAGCTTATGGTGCTAATCTGACTGATGCTTGGTGTAAACCTTACAGCAGGATCGCGGAATCCTCACTCAATGGTTCTGTGCCAGTTCCAATCCTCAACAGTTTCGCGCCAGTTCCATTTCAAATCCCAAATGAACCGCGAACTTCCAAGCACCCATTCCATTCCATTCTTGATTCGAATCCAAATCGAATCTCAAAACTACCCATGTTACTCGATTCCCATTTTTCCTTGACTTGGACGTCCATCTTGCTCCTTGGCCTCCTTCAAGCTCCTGCCCCTTAGGCGTCCTAGCCAGGACCAACGCCCCCTCCTCCTCCATACATCCAGACACAGCCTGCCCTGTCTTACCAAAGATCAGGGCAATGTGATGCTGAGGATAGACCTCAACCGTCACAACTGGAGGAATGACATATATTATAGTTGCAATTGATCACCTGACCTGATGGATTGAAACCAAGGCTATGGTACAGGTCAATGCGATGAATACTGTCAAATTTATTCTGGATCAAGTGATATATCAGCATGGCTGCCCTCAAGTGATCCTGAATGATAATGGAACAAATTTTACCTCCTTTGTCATACCCCAATTGAATGAATTGATGGAATCAAGGGGGTTATATCAGTCCCATATCAGCCAGAGACAAATGGACTAGTTGAGAGAGTGAACGCTACCTTAGCCGCAATGTTATGAAAGTTGATTGCAGGAAAAACGTCTATTTGGGCTTCATACTTAAGTTTGGTGACATTTTCCTATAATGTCAGCTATCATTCCTCAACTGGGAAAACACCCTTCAAATTGCTATATGGAAGAAAAGCCGCCTTACCACCAATTTTATACTCAGCATTGGAATTAACTTTGAGGATGAGTCTGGACCAATATTAAATCAATTAACCAATATTATGATTGATTTACAATCCCAAGCGTTCACTGAAACCCTTCAGAAAAGGATCAAGGCTAAAACATATGATGATAAAAATGACTACCCATAAAAAGATTTGAAATTGGGGATAAAGTTTCCTATTGTGATACACATGGATTCAGCTGACGAAATAAGCTGGATGCCTTATGGATAGGTCCCTTCAAAGTAATTTCCAAATTGGCAACGGATGCCTATACAATCAAAAATATCCTTGATGGACATATAGTTAACCTAGTTCATAGCAAGATTTTAAAAAATTGGCACTAAAAAGAATATATATATAAAGAGAAAAAAAATTAAACACCATTAAAAACCATAAAAAAGATAAATAATTCAATAATAATAAAAATATATAAAAAAGAATGATGAAATTTTAATTACTTGTACTCAAAACCATCAGGCATTATTCCCTACTATCGTCAGCAGAGCCAGCTCAGGTTGCAACTGGGTCTATCAGAATTAGTCCTGAGGCACTAAAGTATATCATCCCTAGAAAATAAAAAGATATGCTCTGATTGCAAACAGAGAGCCCAACCTGGGGGATTACAGGTTTTCTAGGCTATGGCTGGTGTTGAGGCAAATAGTTCTGGTATGGCATGAGGCTATATGACTGCACTCAACAGAGGCGGCAGCGAGAAGAGGACCTCTGAACTATTGAGATAGTTAAGTCTGGTAGATGGACCTCTGAACCAAGCTTGTTAGTTAAGTTTTGAGAAGAAGCAAGTGCTTCTGAAAAACTGTTTCGCTGGGTAATCTGATCAAGTGGGGGGATGTGTTAGAAATTTGGTCGACCACATCATCCATCTCACTTGCCAATTAAAAATTGACAGTTGTTAATAGCAATCAATTGTTTGGCAATGGTTGCTGACTAACTTATTAATAATAAATATCAAAGGATATAATCTGACAGTTGGCTTTGACTAATATTTTGGTGGAGATCATCCCTTGACTAAATATTAGTCTTAATTAATCAAAAGACCTAATCCAATGATGAGATTCAATTACTATTTCATTGGGGATCATCCCAACTAAATTAGTAGTTGAAATTCATTAAAGGACATAATCCAACAATTGTTTTGATTAATATTTTGTCAGGCATCATGCCTGACAATGTTAATTAGGTAATTTGATGAGGGCATGATTGCCAATAGTCAGATTGCTATAATGAATTATTACAGCAGAGGCGCTGAATGATTAGGGTCATTTTAACAAAGCTACTGAAGCGTTTTAACGCTTTTTTTGGCGGTAGCTAGTAGTAGTAATCAGGTAACATGACCCCCAGACCATCTGTGTATGGTTCCTAACACATGGGGATAGTTTCCAATCTAAAAAGGTTACACTGCTGAAGATTAACTAAGATGAAAACACTTGCTACCATCAGAAGTTAATCCCAAGGGTTAGAAGTTCTGGGGACTAAACAGTTAATTTTCAGAGAATTATCTGATAAGTTGTCCGCCTTCTGCCTATAAAAACCCCTAACATTTTCTAATAAAAAACAGAATTCAACTTAAATATATTTATATTTACTTCTAAATTCTAGACTGTAGGGAACAAAGGTCCCTAGTTGTTTTTCTCAATTAAAATTACCAGAGTGGATTTTTTACCACTTCTTTCAAAGACTCAACCTACTAGTTGTCACCATACAACTAGTGTTTGTAGTTTTACTCAACAACCAATCTGTGCAGTAAATGTATCTAAAAGTTTACAGGTGGGCCAACCTGGGACAATACTGCACCAATGAAGGGAAGTGAAGAAAATGGGAAAGGAGGATAAAACCTGGTAAACCTCCATGTGTGGCGTATGATAGGCCAGGAACTCTATGGACCACCTTTGCTATTTGCTATCTCAGTTTGGGGCATTGGTGTGTAAAACCAACACAGTCATAATTGCCCCCTACCCAAAGTTCATCTACCACAATCAAACTTGGGGAGGCAGTGGTAGAGGGTCATACTCTACCACTGGGGTATTCTCCCCTTAAGGTTAAAAAAGTAATCTCTTATAAATAAAAAAGATAGTAGTCTAGTTATGCAATAAAATCTTATTTACTTTGCAAAGAGCTTTACAGTCAGATGTTTCTAGATGATACATATTTTAGGAATCATAAAATGTATGAAATTTTGTTAAAATGAGTTTAATTAAAAGTCTGTATGATCTTCCTTTCATAGGAGAAGTTATAAAGGCTCATATAAAATAGTGCCTTATGGACTGTAAAAACAACTTAAAAAGTAGACTAAAGATTAACAAAATTAAGGCGATAAAGGTCAACCTTCCATCCCAGACATTGAGCAAATATCTAAACCCAAGATGGACTTTTAAAAGGCGATTAATAAGGGGGGCTTAAATACCTTATACTTGAGTCTAATGAACTCTTAAATGTTAAAAAAGCAACAATAAACTAAAAATTTCCAGACCCAAGTATTTAAAGATATATATGAGGTATAATCTATTAGATGCACTATTTGTTTAAACGCCTTATGCAGTAAAAATTAGCAAAGACTACTAACTTACTAAAAAATTGGACACAGGTTCTAGAAAAAATTAATTTATGATTTAGTACATATCAAGCTGTTTAGGTTATTATTGGCTTGGCTACCCTTCTGGACAGTAATGGAGTACAATGACATTGCTTCAAATTGCCAACCAAGGACATCTACTAGAATTCACTTATCTAGGACGATTCATCATTATATCAAGTCCCTTGAATTAAAAATTTTGATAAAAATATGTTAGATAGCATATTTACCCTTATGATTCACTAAAAAATATTGGAATGACAAATTATATAGAAGCCATAACTTAATGAATATGTAGACCCAACCAGTGGACCAAAACGGTGAAAAAATTAAAGGATCTTTATAAGAAAAAAGACATATCACTTGTCATTGGATTCTTTGTGTCACTATAAATATTAATAGATATAGCAAGATAAAAAACCAAATTCTAATTGTTATCCATTATATATTCTGGTTAATTCTCATTAGATTTTTATAACTTACCATATAATTAGTATTAATTTCAAATATATCTTTCTAAAAATTTGCTGTGAGTGCAATAGCAGTATTTACCATCTCCTTTTTAAACTTGATAGTAAGTGATCTTAAAGAGAATCTTAATCTCAAATATGTCATTTTTGAGAACAAGCGTTACTTTGAGTAAAAAATTTAAAACATAATAGACCTGGTGCTCACTAAGAGAATTGAGTTGACAAAGTTCTAAAGTCAATCAATAAATTAAATAGCACTCTTTTATGTATCTAAACTATTTTTATTATCTTTGAAAGGGTAATAATATAAAGTTAAACCAACAGAAAATGATGTCTCTAATGGAACCAAAAACCTGAAGTCTACAGCTATGGTTGAGTTCTCTCTACTGATTGAAAATCAGATAAACACAAGTACCTTGAAATTAATGCCATCATATGGCAGCTACTAATAAGGTCTGCTAGTCTGGAGTTAAAAACTAGCAAAACCTATGCTTCTTCTAATCTTTCAATCATTATGTATCCTATATACTGCTTACCAGAACCTTTCAGCAAATAAGTATAGTGTTAGAACAATACTTGGGTAGATTTTCCCCCTACAATACTCATAACCTTCAGATAATAAGGATATTATCAATCAATACTATGTAGTCTTGGGCTTAATCATCATCTTCACTTGAGAGTAGTAAAGCTTTACATTGAAGCTTCTGCATTTCAGAAAATGTAGAGGAAATTATAAGAGATATACGCTTTTAAAAAAGCGTTTGAAATGCAATTTCTAACTGAATCTTAATATTTGGGCTATAACAATTTAGTCTCTAAATTAAAGATGTATTCTTGGTTCTAATCTCTTTTCAATTTATTAATATGACTATAAACAATTATTCTCTCATACATTGGGTTCTCAAGGCTGATTCAGTCAGAGGCTTTACTTATAAAACTTACAGAACCAAATTTTAGGTTACCAATTGTCCATTGTTTAGGATTCATAAAGGCCCTACATCCTACATGGCCATTATGGTCCTTCTGGACCATTTAAAACATCTGAATCTAATAGACCTTCTTGTCCCAAACTCCTTGGTTCTCCCAAACTTTAAATTAAGTACTAATAATTACAAAGGCTCCCAAAAATGTCCTTTTTGGCATTAATTCATCAAATTATAAAGTTAACTTAGAATATGTTATTCAATGTAGTATATTGAACAAATATGGAAGCCCTATTGATCCAATTTTGATTGTATGCGCTTGCTAAAAATCTTGGACAACAAAGGTTTTTTTTCAAAAGCGCTGAGTCACGTTTGACTAAATTTGAGGATAAGTGCAAAAGTCTTGATGATTGGATTGAGAATTTTAAAAGTGGTTGCAGGTCCAGAATTATGAGATACAAGAATTGATAGAATATTATATAAAATCATACATATTCACCTTTTCCATAATTATGGGATAGATCAAAACGATGTATAGCAGTAGTTATCAAGTTGGACATTAGCCCCCATATTATATGCAAAAATTGAGTTATTAAAGGTAATTTAACTGGTGCTTATGTTAGTTACTTTTTTGAATCACCAGCCCCTAAACTTTATATCTTTTTTGTGAAGTATAACCTGATAAAGGAAGCATTGATTTGCTATTGTGTACATTTATAAAGAGAAATATATGAGGCTATCAAACATCATAAAGTAAAGCGTTTTCTACCTTCCTCATTCATCAAGTTAAGATATCATAATTCCTCACTTATTAGAGTGTCAGATATAAAGCAGGTTAAGGCGGTCAAATTATTGAACTTTTATAGGTGATCAAACCCTATTGAATCATTATAGAGCCTTCATGGAAATCCGTTGCAAAATTTGATATTATAATTGAGTTTAAAGATGGTTTTACACAGCTATAAAACTTGTTGCTGACAATTAAATGTGTTTCATTAAGCCATAGCCACTGTGATATCTGTCCTTATGAATTATTATCTTTAATTTAAGTTTCCTAATACCATATACCCTCTGTCTCCCTAGAATGATCCTGCTCCCAGATTGCCTAGAGGTTTTTATGTTGACAATATTAGGCCCTTTTTTTAAAAAATTTACAGCTAAACCGCCAAAAATGATATTTTTTTACTCTAGGCGAGTTCTCCCATACCGCCATCCTTTTTCACAAATTTTCTTCATTTCCAACTCTCAATATCCCAAAATTCTTTATTTTAATTTTTACAGTAATATCAATTGATTTACTGTGAATCTTAATTTCCGTTACCAATCTTGGCTCTCTCTTTTAATTGTTTCTTTGAATTTCTTTTTTTCAATTTTTTATTTCTTATGCCAATCAGTGCTGGGCCACTGCAGGTGGAGCACAGATCAATTTGGAAATTTTAATTTTCTGTCCCACAAAATGATCATCCAATCATATCATGCCCCATCACCTCTTGCAACCCCAGATATTGTGAAAACTTCACAATCTGTGCTTTTCTTTAAAAACTGAAAAACCAGGAACCTGAAACTCAAGAAGAGGATGCAGCTCCCAAGAGTATCACTGGTAAACTTTAAACTCAATACCCTTATATAGGTCAGTGCTTTCACTTGTGGGAGCACTGGTCTTTTATGTTTATTTTTTTTCTTTTTAATAAAAAAATAAAATCTTATATAAACTTTTTATTTTATATTTTTATTAAAAGCATTTGGGCACCATGGCGCGCATTAAAGCCAGCATTACCTCTCTAAGATGTTTTTATTTATTTGAGACAAGCCGACCAGGGGACGGACATTACCGAAATAGAGAAAGAAAGTATCGACATGAAACCTGAGCAGGATCAACTCTGTCGTAGAAAGTTTTTTTCACCTCCGGATCGGGACTCGGATTTTTCTGGTTACGTCATGGGTAAGGTTTTCGTGTTATTATACTTATTAACTGCCAATAGCTTCCTTCGGCTGGCACCCCAATCGATGTGCGAAGGGCGGGAATCGAACCCGCAACCTTCAGGTTGGTAGCCGTACGCCCTACCGACTCGCCTTCCACCCCCTTACCTCTCTAAGATGTTTGACTCTCATTAATATGGGGTTTTGGGGCCATCTTACTCCTAGTTGTTTTATTCTTTCAGTGGTTCCGCAGGAACTGCAGTTAGCAACAAAAGCAAACTTGAGCTCCTTTGGATCTTACATTTTAATCTATTATTCAAAGCATAAAAAGTTATCAGCACTTTCATTACTAAGAAATATTTATTAAATCACTCTTAATTATCTACTTTACGTACCTCTCTTGTCATCTATAATATCATGCCTCAAGTACATGTGGAGTAAAGATTCAGAATTACAAAAAATGATAAAATGTACCTTCTGTAAGGACTTTCATGATACTAAGTAATTTTACTACATATGCTTTAAAGTTCATAATATAACTTTAGAACATTAAAGATGTCCTCTTTTGTTATAAGAAATGTTTTTATTTATTCCTACCATAGTTAAAAAAGAAATGATAAGTTACCTTCAAGTATATTGTTAGAATAAAATTTTATAACTAATAATTTCAGGAGTTTAGCATTATTAACCTCTTTAGACAAAAATCTTTACGTGTTTCTCACTTTATTATATCAATTTTTGCGCGTGATTAATTTAATAGAAGTTATTTTAATATTATTATTGTCCTAATCATACTAAACAGTGATCCCAGTGAAAAGCTATCAAATCAAAACTAGTAAAGTGCAATAAAATACTTTTTAATTGCCATATTTCATTTTTACATAACTGCAGACCCACAGTTCACTATGCTTATTTTGGCTTAGGTTCTTTTCCTAGGCAATCTTCAAAACTAATATCATAATTTCCATATCATCAGTTAAACTTAGTTATGAATTATCACTGTCAAGCAGTTCTTGAAAGTATGCCGCGGTTTTTTTATTACTATAAAAGATTTTTTATGTAAAAATGAGTGCTACTTGTGTACAACCACTTGTGCTTGGTTATATAAAAATATTATCAGTTAATAAAATAGTGGTAATAAAGTACAACAACCTTGAATAGAAGTGAGAACTCATAAGGGCAGACTGTACCCCATGTACTTGATGGCTAGGTAAGGATGCTTCAGTATGCTATAACCCCTATGGTGGTTTTGTTATGCCCATATTACCCAGCTATTTAGATTACAATAGATCTGCGTAATTACTAGGGAATTAGTACCGCTAGTAGATATGGGAGTTATCATTTCTGGATGATACTATTGTTCAGAAGAATTGTCCTAATGAATATTAGGTAATCCGCCATGGTTGATCCATTGATTGATTCACCAGATGATTAATCCTCATTGGGTGATCCCTGGCAATAAACGAGTAACTGGTTGTCAATTTTTATTGGTAATATAATCTTTTTATATATGTTAATTGAGGTTTGTTTCTGATTGACAGGGAAATTTATGTGAAGTTGTTGAAGTTCTGACAACATATCTAAAACAACTTCTGAGGTAATTAATGAAGGGACGCAATCATTGATAATCTGGAGAAGGTTGCAGGGCTAGAAGGCAGAGAAACCCAACTAGCTCATTGAGGAAATCCTCATGTGTGTGACCTAATGAAGGCTAATCAAACATCAATGTCTGCCGTTTCCTCAGTGGGGTGCCAACAAGGTTTGGCACCAATTTCTATACAAACTTCCTTGTTTCTAAAATAACAAAACAGACAGATTTAGCGCAATTACTTTTATAATTTATACTGATATACATTGTTTATATTGTATTTAAAGATTAGAATTAAAGGATAGAACATCCTTTTTAATAAAGTATTTCGCTATCAAGATCTCCAAAGACTCTGCAAGAAGAGAGGAGGGAAGAGTTCCCTGCCATTTCAGAGATAAATTAAAGGGCAAGAAGGACGTACACCAGTTTAGCGTTGGGCTTCCCAATCAACAAGGGGGTATAAGAAAACTCAATTTGAGTGATAGTTTTCATACTATTACTACCCAAATTTAATCAATAAAGGTAATCAATCAACACATTTAGCAGGAACTTATGCAGAAGAATTTAGAGACAAGGTGAGCATCTCAGTTTGAAGTTATAGTTGGTGCTAATTACTAATTTGATTGAGCACACAACTCCCAATGTTCTACATTTGGTGCTCACTACAGGGGGTAGTTGAGTTTTAAAAATTAAAATTAAAATTAAAAAAATATAAATCAAAAACAAATTAAAATTAAAAATAAATAAATAAAAAAATAAGCCAAATTTATTAAAAAGAGTTACTGATAATGAGTGAACTTAAAAACTCTGGATGGAGTTGGAGACCATCAATCAGAATGTGTTGAGCTCAGTGGCACAGGATAATCTCAGTACTTTGTATGAACGGGTGATAAAAGCCAAGGAAGAGGTTGAGAAAGTTGGGACCATCTAGTACTAAAAAAAGAGGTTGAGAAAGTCAAATTAGTTAATAATGACCTTTGTGGGAATGTTGCCTCCTTAAAGTGGAAGGAGGGCAAACTTCAAAGGGAATTTTATTCAAAAAAACTGAACATTAAGTGGACAAAGAATAGTTCCACTAAATTCAGAAGGATATGGCGTGGATGTTGAAGCGCATAGAGGAACTAGAAAATTACAAGTGTGAATGCACTTATTTCAAGGCAATTGAAGCTGAAAATACTAAACCTGAAATTCTAGTCAGGAAGGTAACCCCATCAAGAAATATGCCTGGAGCATTTGCTGTTATGTCATAGATCACTCCCAAAGCTACATCAATAGTCAATTGAGTTGTCAGGCAGAAATCTCCTGTCATTGAAGTGACTGAAGTATTTTGGAATATGCCAGAATTGTCCACATTTCACCAGGATAATACACTGGCATTTTTCCAACTTTTTGAAATAACAATGGTATGACACATGGACTGCCAAAAAGTAATAACTGTTATAAACTTCCTTAGCACTTATTGCCATATTCTGGTGTTGCCCCATCTTAATGGGGACAATTGGTTGTACTCTGAATAAAAAGAAACAATTATGCTTGAGTTGGAAGCCCTACCTGAATGGCCAACTGTAAACAAGAGTTTGTATGCATACAATTCAGAAATGACAAATCTTGGCTGCTTTCCCTTTTTGTTTTTTAAGAGTTGCAGATCCTGGCTAGGGCAAACGCACTTTATGATTTTGATACATATGTATCCATGAAGTTGGCGCTTCAGCTCTACATAAACTTGCATTGCTTTATGGCATTGCGCTGGTACAACAAACTTCCACATTATAGATGGCAGATCATCTCTAAATTTAGGAGCAACCTTTGATACGCCTAGTCAATTCTATGAGGAAATTCTGGACGATGATGATCAAACTATGGTGGAATTAGAAGATAAAGTTCAAGAGAGTATTGAAAAAGTATCTGATCAGCAGAATCAAGTATTAACAGGGAAAATATTCTTTGAATCAAAGTGGAAGGATAATTCAACTAACCACTATAAGAAAATGGAGCAACAAGACATTTAGCTGCCCAAAAATAGTAGAAAAAATTATAAAGAAATATGAAATTTTGTGCTTCCTAAGGAGGAGTAAGAACTGCTTAAAATTTGGGAAAAGGCCTTGAAGTTTAGATGTGGAACAACTAGCACTGCAAGGGAACTTGTTTCACCAAATATCTGCTTGGAATAAAATAGATCTGCAGGACCAGCTCAGGTTGAAACAGGGTCTGCCATGAGTATCCTGAGGCACTAAAGTGAAGTCAAGAATGAAAGAAATTTATCCAATAATTATGGATGAAGTCATTTGAACTTATGCTAATTAATCAATAAAAATGGCAAGAAATGCCAAGAGCAATATTCAATTCCCATCAGAGTTGAATGAAGTTAATACTGCCAAACTGATCCATGCAATAGTGTGATCATTTTCAGATCTGTCAGTAGAATTAATCTAAATGTTAGGGATGGTGAACAATGCCAAAAACAAATTATAAAAGTTATAAATAATATAGAGATGATAGAAAAAACATGAATAAAAAATACAAAAATGTTAGAAAAGTAGAAAAAATATTTAAAAACATTTTTATTTTTGCCTCAGAAAAAGCATCTGGTGGTG
The DNA here is from genome assembly GCA_022478985.1 of Massospora cicadina. Lineage (NCBI taxonomy): Eukaryota > Fungi > Entomophthoromycota > Entomophthoromycetes > Entomophthorales > Entomophthoraceae > Massospora > Massospora cicadina. The sequence goes on from JAKSZP010004446.1 coordinate 12,266, forward strand.
TTCCCATCTACCAAGTGAGGAGGAGGGTGATGAATTATGATAAGAAAGAGTCCTGAGGATCAGCAGGGACAGCTTAGATTGCAGCTGGGTCTTTTCAGGAATAATCCCAAGGCGCTTAGAATAACAAGATGTCAATAGGATCAGGATGGGCTGAAACTAGATCTGCCATGAGTATTCCCTATAAAATGTATTGATAGGACCAGATTGAGTTGAGGCTGGGTCTGCCATATGTAGTCTGGGGTGCTTGAACAGGACTCAGGGAAGCCAACTGAGGATCTTGTTAACAATGTGGAGTTGTTGGAACCTGTCCTGGGGGTTTTTATAATTAAACAATGAGGAGTTGTTGGGAAACCATCCTGTGGTTTGTAATGTTGAATGGCGAGGAGCCATTGGGAACCTGTCCTGGGGCTTGTACAGGTTGACAAGTTCATTTTTTTGGAAAGGATGCTTGATATAGTTCTGGCATGGTATGATACCATGGGAAACATGCTTAAGAGAGGTGGCAGCGATTAAGAAGCAAGAAAGAGGGGCCAAGTCGCTGAAGGTTTGTATTAGTAGTATTGAGTGCAGATAGAGTGAGCGCCGTTGAAGTTATTTTGAAATATAAAGACACTGTCCTGAAGTGGCATTCTTTTCCCCACTTTCTTATCTTTTTTCTGGGTAATCTAGGCAAGCGGGAGATATGTTGGGATTTTGGTATGGCCACATTACCAGGCTGTTTAGATTATGATAGATCTGCTTATCACTAGGGGATTAGTCCTGTTAGTGGATATGGTAGTTATCATTTTTTGATAAAAACTATTGTTTGGTGGAATTGCTTTAAAAAATATTAGGTAATCTGCCATGGTTGATCTGTCAGATTGATCTGCTGGATTGCTTATTCCTTAGGGATGATCCCCAGCAATAATTGAGTAATTAGGCTGTTGATTATAGATTGATAATTTAATTATTTCATTTAGCAATCAGAGTTTGTTGCCAATTGACAGGGATTCATGTGAAGTTGTTAAAGTGCTAACAGTGCTTCTAAAACATCTTTTGTGTTAATTGATGAATGTGGGGACTCATTTATTGATAACCTTTAGAAGGTTGCAGGGCTATAAGGCGGTGAAACCTGACTATCTTGTCAAGGGTAATCCTCATGTGCATGACCTAATGAAGGCTAATCAAACATCAACCTCTGCTGTTTCTTCAGTGGGGCACCAAAAAGGGTTGGTGCCAATTTCCCTATAAATCCCCTCACTTTCAATTAATAAGGCAGATAGATTTAGCGCAAGTACTTTTATAATATAGATGACATACATTGTTTGCATTGTACTTGAGGTATTAGAGTTTAGGGATAGGATATCCTTTGCCTAGAGTACTTGGCTATTAAGGTTTCCACGGACTCTGCAAGAAGAGAAGAGAGGATGGAAGAATTTCATGTCATTTCAGAGATACCTTTAAGGACAAGAAGGGCGTGTACCAGTTTAGCGTTGGAACTCCCAATCAATGAGAGGGTATAAAGAAATCAACTTAAGTAATAGTCTTCATGTTATTACCGCCTAGTTTTGGTCAATAATAATTCAATCAACGCATTTATCAAGATCTTGTGCTGTAGAATTGAGAGCCAAGGAGCTACTCAATTGGAAGTTTTAGTTTGTGCTATTTACCAAGGGTGATTAAGCACATAGCTCCCAAATTTCTACACCCTATGTGATACTTATCAATTCAAAGTACATTTTAACTCCTAAGTAAACGTTGCCAACCCAGGACATCAGTTTTTCTTTGAGGAATGGATAACTGTCAGTAGAGGCAATATTGAACTTCCATGGACTCCTTGACCTTTATTATGCTAGACCCATCTGGTACTGTTAGCTAATCTCAAAGACCAACAAAGTGGTAACTAGATTTAGCACACAAAAAATCTACATCCAGATTCTCTTGTGCAACATGCTGTACAGCTAAAGGACTCACGTAGCTTTTAATCACTATTTTGGAGCTATACCATATTGTATCCAGTATTGATTATAGACTAAAAAAACTTAACCTCACAAGAATACAGGTTAAAAGCACTTTAGAGGCATGTAACAACTTGTTCTCCACTATGATGTATGGCTCTCAAAAGTGAAGTGGGTGGACAAAGTGACATGCGTGATGCCCACTCAATAAGCCTGACCTTATTAGAAGTGTAAAGTGAGGATGCTGAATTAACTATAGATCTTAAGCATGTGTTGAACGCTGAGTTTCTCACTCCTTCAAAAAGAAAATGGGCTTTATCATTTTTGTTGATCAGAAAAAGAGTATGGGATACATTAGTTTGTATTGGACAACTGACCTTATAGTGAATTGCATAGAATTTTTGTCATTTACCCATATTTACAAATCCCTTGTTTGTTCTTTGAATCAAAAAATTGCCCATGGCCTCAAAAGAAGGTATTATCATAGTCAACCTACTCCAGAAGATTTTACAAGCGATGAAAGTGGAAAAGAGGGTTAGCTCATGCCAACTTAGATTAATTAGCCTTATATAACGCCCTAGCTACCCTCTATTTGGTGATAAATAGTTTAATAATTTTTCAAAATAGTGTATTTTACCATAACTTGATGCCATCACAGTGCGTTTAAAGTTTTTAATAGTACCATAGCGTCTCCAAAAAGTTTATAACTGGATACTAAAAGATCTAATGAAACTTATATAAAAACTACTCCTGTAAGCCAGAAAAAGATTTTGAAAAATTAAAATGGCGAAATGGGGACATAGTTGATTATGGTAAAGTCACAGAAGCTTACTATATGTTGCCCTAATAATCCTGAGGGGCATTCAAGTATAATTTGCATAGTTGGATAATACTATCTGTTATCATCAATGATAATTTGACATATTGCTAGTCAATATCTTTCAAAAAAAGATTTCTCTTAAATGGGGTTTAAGCAAAAAACAACACTATAACTTGGTATGGATCACTTTACTTTAAACTTATGCTGGTGTATCTCTATATATTAAAAAATTCTGTTGCTCTTTATCAATGATACTAAGTATGTAGCAATGGCTGTAAGGATTCTGCTTTATTGAATATTTGATTGTGCTGATCCCAAAATACCCTGCAGTAAAGCACTTTCAGTAGGCTTAGTAATTTAATTATACTTGTTTACTTTAAAGGATTAAGTACACCCACCTAATATTAAGTAATTAGAGCTCTTGTATAATGTAAAGTTTAGACAAAGTCACTTCTTGTAGGCCAGAAGCTCTAAGATATAGAGCTAATTTATTTTTTATTAAAAAGGGTTTCTAGATGGATAGTTTAACAGATTCTATATCTGTAATTGGAGTTAACATAAGATACCATTGATGGTGTCCTGTTTAAATATTTTTGTATTTATTAATAACATGAGAAATTAGCATCGCATGCTAGTTTATGTGCATTACAATAGATGGCTACTACCCAGATGGTACCTGAGCTATTGATAAGCTTAATAGTCCCAGACTGTATGGTTTAACACAACGATTGGTCTGAGATTCAAGTTCAATAAATTATATATAAAAGGACAATATCATAAATTTTACTTGACTTGTAAAAATTCATTAGAAAAAAGTAATATTTTATTTTACATCAAGTATATAGATTACTAATATCATAGATATAGTAGAGGTAGATTTATGTTAGTTTGAGTGGTTTTAGATGCTATGACCCATAAGGTAAAATTATGAGGAAGATTGTTTGGGATGTTCACCTCCTCAATATACTTATCAGTAGAACTAGTCTTGGATATTCAATTACAAAACAGTTTATAGTTTGAGGAGTACTGAAGCAAAAAACTGTTTACACTAATGATGATGATCCTAAATAATAGAGACTTAATAAAATATCATCACCATGTTTGTAAACTAAAAATTAAACCATCCAAGATTAAGTCCAGATTCCCCCTCACAAATGACAATATGGATATGATTGTACTATAGTTGGTTGGAGACTATAAAGGTGGGTAAGAGCTGCTTAGTAACATTAAATAACTGTTTTTAGATTTTAAAAGTCTTTACAAGGTTTATCATGGCTTCTGAGTAAAGCTAAAATATGTTAGGAATATTTTTTGGTTTTTTGGGATTTTTAACCTATCCCTGTTGGTTTTTTGCATTCATGTTAGGGACACCAGATTTTTATCTGTATATATTTTGAATAATGTCACTCTTAAATTAATGATAATTGATTATATATGCCATTAAAGCACTTTTAGGATACTGGTCTTAGTGTAATGGACAAAGGAGGCCATCTTGTAGAGAAAAACCAGAGTACCATTTGCATGTTTGATAACTCTAATTGCTAAAGGGTTGTAATGCGCTGAAAATAGCTGCTGCACGCCCATGATAGTGTCTAATATCTTCACGCCATAAGATGTAAAATTTCTCATTATCACATAATAAAGCATAGAGGCAACCATGTTGAATGAGAATACTGGTGTATGAAGTTAGTGGTGAAATGTTTATATGAACCTGGAGGGATACTTCTTAACTCATGGCTTAAAGTGATAAATTTCCACTTTGCAAACTGATTTACTCCTGTGGACTCTATTAGAGACTATATGTCATCAATATAATGGTATGAAAAGGCTGCACAGGAGTCATCAGATGGTAACTGTACTTAACCTTAAGATGAGGTTGTTTCTAGAATGTTTTATAAGTGTCCAACATCCAAATTAATAATAAATGATACTTTCCTAAATTAGAAAAAGAAGCCCTTTTAATCACTTTAAAAATTTTCATGATCCTTCATGCCCAAGTAGATGACTAGCTTCCATTATTGCAAGTACTCATTTGGAAGGTTTCAGGCAAGATGCAAGTCCATATAATTTCTATATAAAGCTTTTTTGACTAGAACCTATGTTTTCAAATGCCACTTCAACATCCTTTTGAATTGGTTCATCTCCATATTCACATGTATCAGGATACATGAGTAAGTCATGAAGTTGCTAAGATTTGCTGTTTTATAGCTGAAGCAAGGTTAAGTATTTGTAAAATCTTATGAAACTGGCACTTGGGCATCAAATACCAAATGTACACGCGGTATGGCACTTAACTACCTGATTACTGTATGATAACTGTGACCCTGAGAAAAAAACAATGAAAAACTATACTTATTATAAATAGGCTTTGCTAAAAACTTAAGAAGACAAGCATGCTGTAGTATTAACTACCAACAGTGGCCTGGAGCTTTGCGGTAGAAAGTATTGACAGTGGTAGGTTTTCACAAATTAATGTTAAAAAAGATCACCCTCACGATGGTAGATTCATCCTGATATGCTCCTATAAGTTCCTCATTCCATTGGTACAATTATTTGATAGCCAAACTGCACTAAGGAATTACTAGTTAGTGAAGTAATCATAAATTATAGGGCCAATAAGGCATTGACCTAGTAAAACTGACATTACAATGTCAATCAGCCTATTAGAACCAAGACACTTTAGAATGGGTGAGGAAATTATTTATAAACCTAATAAAGACAAGTTTACACTGACATGGGGCAAAATAGTCAATAATATTAATATAATATGTGTAATGAAAACCCAGTTTGTAGGGTGAGGTAAGTGAATTACTAAGGAACATATAGTTGCGGTGGTGGCGATTAAGGACTTGAACTTTATTTATGATTACCTGTAGCTGGAGGTGCCAAGGCAAGGTAATTGATAGTAATCTATAATAGTATCAATTAGCAACTAGATATAAAAACGTGGGGCGCTGGGAGTGGTTGTTGAAATTTTGGGTTCAACTGGGCGAAAATGCTTAGGTAAAATTGACACTTAAAAAGGTATAGCTGTATGATGACAGTATACCTCAAAAATAAATAAAGCTTGCTAATAAAAAGCCTCAATTAATAATCCTCATTTCCATTGTAGTTTCATGGTGTACTTCCAGCTGCAATAAATCTGATGTAACAGAAAGTCCACAGCCCTTTAGAACTAATTAATACCAGTTTGTGTGTTGCTAAGTTCTTCCCTATTCCAGTATAAGGCTAGCCAATCTATATTTTGGCCTCTGGTTGGTCAGCTTTCTTTTCAGATCACAATTCATCTAGAGATTCCTCCTTATGGTCTGCTAATAGCCTGTGGATTAAGCTCTCTGAAACCTAATATTTGACTTTACAAGCTTAAGCACCTCTTGTGGTAAACTGTTTAACTCTGGAAGCACTTTGGTAATCATTTGTTCAATATTTGTAGCAATTTTGGAGTTCTAATCAACAGAGATATTTGGGGAAAATCCGGCAAAGTCAATTTAATAAATTAAAAGAGAAATTTGGGACAGATCTGGAAGAACTATTTAGGTAAATTTGACTGGTAGAACAGATCTGGTTTTTAGGAACTGGGCATTCAGTCAACGAGTGGTTTGAATTGATCCGCTGGATTTGGAATTGTTAAGTATATTAGATGTTTGAATTTGGGCAGGTAAAATATAAGCAAAATAAGAGACAGTGGACCATTTGCAATTGATCTGTTGTGATTTTGGATCAAATCACATATCTATAAATGCTTAAATCTGGTGGGCAGAATGCCAGAAAAATATCTAATGGTGGATCTATAGAAATTGATCTGTCATACACAGATAATTGGGACAAGTAAGGCGAATACATAAAAGCTGAAGTTAAAGCCCAGAATGGGTAGTATAATATAAGATGGCAATAATAGGTACTATGGTAGTGGTATGATATATTGGGAGTTAGAGGATTAAGTCAGAATTTGATATACTATGGGTGGTCAAAAACTCAAATTGCAACGGTGGTTCTATTTAAGGTTGCCAACCAAGGGGACAGACATTACTAAAGCTCAAAAGGGCTAAACAAACTAAAAAAAACAAAAAATCCAAAAAAAAGATGGACAGATCCACTCAAATTAACATAAGAACACACAAAAAACACCAACTAAGTCAGAAGCAGAAACCGCTATATGACCATGATGGATGGTGAAGGGAGATTGAAATGCTTTTTGTCCTCATATGAGATAGAAAGGTAACAGCACAAAGGTGATATTTCAGGCATGGGCATGTTGTGGAAATGGAGGTTGATGTAGCAGATTGGCACTTGCAACTTAATCTTTGCAATGAGGAGAATATATATGCAATTATTAATGGTTTTCACAGCCACAAGGCATAATTTAGGTAGAGTGGCTAAGGAGGCGATGTTTTTGTGGGTGATGCGGGTCTTCAGGCCAAACTTTGTGACCACCTCTACTTTTTTGAACCACTGTATTCGCCACCTGAAAGTAGCTTAGTTTCTTTCTTGTGATGGGGAAGCATGGTGTTGTGGGAGGACAAGAGGTAGCAGGCCTGCAGCCAGTACAGCAACTAATTTCTAAAACAGCTTTAAGGGTTGGGCAAAATTCAGGGAGTCAACTACTTCTTCAGCTAGTAGGTGGGCATTTTTAGTATAGGGTGACATCAGGGCGAGTACATAATAATGAGTTATTAATTGTGCCGCATAATCATTATTGAGGTACATTTCAAAAGTTGGTGGCCCAGCTCATTCAGTTTTATGGCTATGTTCATCCAATTTTTCAACCTTAACAAAGTAATTCCATGAATTTTGGTTAATCTGATTGGGTAAGCGCATATTAGTGAGCTAATGAATTTGGTGGGAGGATGATCTAGAATTAACTGGAGTCCATTCTGACCCCTGATGTCATGGAGTCAGCTAATAAGAATTAGACTGGGATCCCAATCAAAGGTGTGTGAGCACCCATTGGAGAGCCCAGAATGCCATGTGCACAGCGGTCCAAGTGACTTGTACAAGCGGGGTCCTATTGGGAACGTGAGGGAAGCAAAAGTTTAATAACGTACCAAAGGCCCTAAGGCAAACCAAATGGTTGCAATGGGGCAACCGCAAGTCTTGCAGTGGCAACCCCCAAGGGTGAGGGAGGCAGGGAATATGACAACTCCTCCAGAATTCACAGTTGCTGGCCTTTTGGTTTAAACAGATAAGATTGAGAGCCAAAAAGGGGTGGCACAAGGCCTGCCGCATGATCATTGGTAAGAGAAGGGGGAGGATGGGGCCCACGCAGAGTGTCAGGGCCAAGCTCTCCCTTAATGGGGCGCTCCAGACCCCATGGACAAGCGAGACCATTGGCTGATGGGTCAGTTAGGGGTTTTAACTCCACGAACAATGGAGCAGAGCCACTCTGACACTGCTCCAACAGGGGAGCAGTTTCTGGGAAGCCAGCAGTGGAATGGACGGATGGATTTGCATTAGATGAATGAACAATAATGGACAAGGAAGTGGTTTTATTGTCAGGGGCAAGCTAGTTTATTAGATTCACTATGTGGCGCCAGGTTATGGTGTTGATCAACTGGATAATCCAGTCAGCAAGCATCAGAAGGAGGATCTGGATGGCAGCGTGCTTTGCCAAATCAATCAGCGGAATTTTAATACATAAAATAAGGTGGACGGAGGCCACAATGAGCTGAGCAGTGTTTATGAGGTTTATTGGGATGCAAAGTGTGATAAAGTAAGAGAACGAACTTATAACGGCCCCTGGTCAGGGTGGCTGTCTTAAAAATTGAGAAAATTGCTTGGGGAAGTGTTATGGGATTGGTCATTTGAGGTTGGTGATGGGATCTGGTTGCTGGTGGGGAGGGGGGTAAGGGGATCCTCAAGGTCCTGGAAAAATTCAAAAAATTATAAATTTTTCCATATTTTTGGGCCCAAGCCAGGTCAAGGGTGCCAATCCAGGTCCTGACCATCCAAGTCAGCCTAGTCACATGATTTGAATTTCCTGGATTTTTCCCAGAGGGCTATGGCAGCTGAGCTGAGAAGTGAAGACCTGGTCCAATATCTGGATTGGGCTATTCGCATGATCTGAGCTTCCTGGAACTATCCTGGAAACTTGAGGCAGCTGGTCTGAGTCATTTTATGCCTGTTCCAAGATCTGAATTGTTCCCAATTCAATTTTCAGCACCAGACAGTCTGGACTGGCTCCCCCAGGATAAAATTTGCAGATTGGACCCTGAGTTTGCCACGGGAAAATTTTCCAAAATTTTGGCATAATTCACCCGGGGAGTGGGGAGTCCCAGGGGCCTGTCCATGGCCCTTGGCTTGCACAAACTCTATGCAGACCCCTCTATCAACCCAACTGGGTTGAAAAGAGGGGAAGAGGTTGGAACAGGGCATTCTTGGGGGAAGAGCGGTCACCCAGCGCTTATTTACCACATGTGCTAAGTAGGTCAGCTGCTAAAGGGGGTCCACTTGGGCCTTAGGGCCCCTTCTTGTCCTAAAGGGGTATTATTTCCTATCCAGATGTAGGGGTTGGCTTCAGGACTTGAACTAACCTTTCCTTTCCTGACTGGTAAATTACCCCTTCTGGGGCATGGATCAGGACATCATTTTTATGCCTCACTGGGAGCTTTATGGCAAGGATGGCAGCGATCTTCCTGGGGTGATAGGGGGCTGCAGGGTGGGATGTGTGAAATTTCTCTACCAGCTCCTTACAGTTTGCACAATCACGTTCACTCACCCAGCTGTTCTCATATTAGTGGTAGCCTTTCCAGGCGAGCAGGTATTGAATGGATCAGTGAGACCTCCGGGAAGCCAGGATAGCCTCCACCTCCTCTTTCTGGGAGTCCCCAACAACAATGGGCTCTGGAGATGTTGTCCTTGCCCCCTTGAAGGGAGTTAAGGGGAAGGTTAGGAAGACATTATGCTGCTTCCAGTGCGCAGGCATTTCAAACGGTAGGCCCCATTGCCCAAACCCTTTTTAACCTCAAAGGTTTTGAGCGTTTGGCCACTAGCTTTTGGGTGGGAGCTTTCAGGGGGAGGTTATGTGTGTCCAGAATGACGAGGGAGCTGACTTTGATCTCATGCCATGGGAGGCACTTTTAATCAGCGAACTTATTGTAGTACTCTATGGACTTTTTCAAATGTTCATGGACAGGTTGTGTGTCTTGCAGAGTGAGTTTACATGGTCCTTGGATGCGGGAAGTGCTGAGGAGAGCTGGGGACCAATTTGGAAGGAGGGGTTGTACCACAGGGTGGCCTCAAAAGGGAGAGATTGGTTGAGGAGTGGAGGGAATTGTTATAAGAAAACTGTGTGAGGGGTAAATCCTTGGCCCAGGTGTCTTTCGAGGCAGTTGCATAACAGCTCAGGTACTGCTCCAGTATCTGGGTTACTCCACTCAGGTTGCCTATTGGACTGGGGTAATAGGCGGTATCTGCAGGGCTTAGTGCAGAGGAGGGTTAACAACTCCTCCCAGAACTGGGCGGTGAACTGTAGCCCCCTATCATTCACTATCTCTTTGGGGAGACCAAAAAATGGTAAATACATGGTTAAAAACAAACTCGCAGTCTCCACCGCAATAATAGCTGAGAGGTAGGGGATAAAGAGCGCAAATTTGGTAATTTTGTCAACGTTTACCATAATAGCATATAAGCCACAGTAGGGTGGGAGCTTTACGATGAAGTCCACTGAGACTGAGGTCCATGGGCCCTCAGCCTGCTGCAGAGGGTGTATCAACCCCTTCTTACTGGAACAATAAGACTTTTCTTGGGCACAGGTGACTCAACGGGAAATCCAGAAGGGAATATCCTTAGAGGACCCAGGAAAGTTGTAGTTTCTCTTGATGAGATCCGCACACTTCTTGATGCTGGGATGCACAACTGTTGGAGGGAACATGATGCTCCTTAATAACTTGGCTGCGCAGTGAGGGGGGACCAAACTCAACCACAAAGCTAGATTGTTCCATCCCTCAAGGTATACAGAGCTCTCTTCTGACTCATAAACTCTAAGTCAGCATAAAGCTCTGTCCCTTCTGGGCAACAAGTTTGGGAAGCAAGGATGTGGGGGAGAAGTGGGGCATATGGGGCCAGGTCAGAGAAAGCTACTGTAGGGGGACCAAGGGGAGGATTTGGGAGAGGGGCACTATGGTAGTGAGATCTCGTGGGTCCTCACCACCATATGGTGATAGGGAGGGGTTTTAACTGAGAATGTCTGGAAAAACGTTCAGGGTACCATTTATATATTTTGATTGAAGCTAAACTCACATAAATCCTGGTAGGTGCGAGTTTGCTGGTGCCCCAGCTTCTGAGGTTTGCGGTAGTAGAGAAGGCCTTATGATCCATATGAACAATGATCTCAGAATGGGCACCCTGCAGGAGGTATCGCCAGTGGGTGAGTGACCACGCAACTGCGGCTAACTCCTTATCATATATAGGCCAAGCTTGCTCAGTTGAAGTAAACTTGCAGGATAAATAGGCTACCGGATGTTCAGTTCTTTCATGCTCCTGTAGCAGCACAGCGCCCACTGCCACTAATGAAGCATCGCAAGCTACTATAAAGGGGCGAGAGGTGCCAGCATGACGCAGGACTGTGGCTGTGAGGAAGACCTCCTTAATAGACTTGAAGGCCTGCTGGCTTTAGGGGCCACTTTAAAGGAACATTCTTCCCTGTGAGATGGTGGAGGGGTGCCGCTAGTTAGGTGAGGGTGGGGGAGAACTTTTTTAAAAAGGTTACTGTGCCAAGGAAGCTGCAAAGTTGCTTTTGTGTAGTTGGGGTGGGCCATGACTGGATAGCCTCAAGCTTGCAGGGGGACTACATAGCCATTTTCAAGACAAGGTTGCCTAAGAAGGTCACCTTGTTCCTGAAGAATTCACACTTAAAAAAGTTTCACGAAGAGTCCTACCTTGTGGAGGGCTGCCACCACCACTTCTAGGTCTTTGGCATGTTGTTCTGTGGTGAGAGAATAGATCAGGATCTCGTTGATATAGGAAATGGCATAAGAGAAGTGCAAACCCCAGCACATCATCAATGAGGTGCTAAAAAGGTGGCTGGGGCACTCTTTAGTCCAAAGGGCATTACCCTAAACTGGAAGAGGCCTCGGTGGGTGTGGATTGCTGTGAGCCACTCCTGCCCCTTGCCACCCTCACCTGATTGAAGGCATTTACCAGGTCCAACTTTGAGAAGATGCGGGACTTAGTGTTAGTCTGGGCGATGGTATGCTACAAGGCCAGGGGTATTGATCAAGGGATAGTAATGTTATTGAGTTATCCATAGTTGACACTAGGGCGCAGGGAGCCTTCTGATTTCCTACCAAAAACTATAGGGGAGGCGACGGGGGAAGATTTCTTGATGAGCCACCCCTTATCTAACATCTCATCTAGCCAAATCCCCAATGCCTTGTCCTCTTCCTCAGTGTAGGGGTAGATGAGGCAGTTGGTTTTGATTAGGTCAACCGTCAGCTTAAATTATAGATCATACTTGAATTATAGGGGAACCTTAGATGCCAATGACATTAAAAATAGCTTTGTAAGTGGCTAGGAAGGAAAAGAAGTTTTATTGGAGGTCTGCTGGGTTAGGGTTGGGAGGGAAAATTGAGCCAAGAGAGGGACCCAGGGGAATGGCTTCCAGCATGGGGAACTCTCCGCTCATCTTAAGGTTCATGTTTAACAAGGAGTTACGCTTAAGGTTGATACAGACCTGCTGGTGGTGCAACCAGCCCGCCCCCAGAATTACAGTATATAGCAGATCCTGTACTGCTGAGAAGTGGTCACAAAATCCAATGTCATTAACGGAAAAGTCTAAGGGGCATTGATTATGGTAGGACATCAGAGGCTCTGATGAGGCGCCCAGGATATATGAAGCTTCCTCCATCACCAGGTCCAGTAAGCATGCCACACTGAGGTCAATAAAGTTATCCGCCGCTCCCATGTCGAGGAGGGCTTGTACAGTGATCTCACCCATCACTGAGGGGAACAAAACAGGAAACAGAAATTAGGTTTGATCCTCTTTATTGGGTAGAGCAAGAGAGAGGGCAGCAGAGGAAGGAGCATGACCCATCATAAGAAGAGATTGCTCAGGAGGTTCTGGGCTGGGTTGTTCCTGAGGTAAGAGAGTCACTTCCTCCTTGCCCCAAATGGGAAGGCGGGGGTAGATGCTTACACCTGCTCCACCCTCTTCAGGGGGAAGTGGGAGTCAGCCAGAGGGGTAATAGCACCAGGCAGAACAGATTACAAACTCTGGGGACCCAGCAGGCCACCCTCCTGATCAAGGGTAGGGACAGGGGACGCTGCAGGCAGGGGTTCACTTGGAGGGAGAATACCTGAGGTGGACGCAGAGGGGGCAAAGGGATGCAAGCCTGGGGGGACTCTTCCCTTGTAAGCGCCCACTTGCAGAGGGGGAGGGCAGTACGCAGTACCTCGAGGGCTGCAACAGCACATGTGGGGACATGGCAGGGTCTGGCCCTAATCAAGCAGGCCACTGAGAAAGCGATTTATAAGGACCCTGGGGAGAGGGTCCCAGGATGCATGAGCGGCCATGTTGAAATCCAAGGCAGCATGGAAGGCAGAGATAGCAATTTTAGAGGGAATCAGCACAGTGGGAGCCAGGATTGCAAAGGCTTTGATCAGAAAGGGTAGGTCCATAGCTGACTGTCCCAATGTAAAGTGTTGGAGGCGCGCCAGTCTTGACTAAGGGGCCTGGACCACTGATGTGACCATCACAAGCAGAGGGATAGGGTTGTCAGATTTAGCTGCAGAGAGAAGCATCTGAATAACCTAGCGGCGGGCATACCCATCCTGGCATACCCATCCAGGGCATTGAGGAGAGCCACACTCTTCTGGGCGTCAGAGGGGGTGGGAATTTTCTAACATTAGCAGTAAAGCACACCTGGAGCTCTGCCAGGACACCCAGGACTTGGTCGTCCATCTCATCAGAAGGGATAGGGGAATTCTCATCCATATAATGTTAACTGAGGGAGTGACACTTGTCGCTGGGGCTTGGCAGGGTGAGGACCAGTTTATCAAAGCCTGTCAGCAAGCTCATATAAATAAGGCAGCAGACCAGCAAGGAAAGACCAGGTCTCAGAGGGAGTGCTCATTCAGAGTTAGTGCATAGGCCAACGCTTCACCAGTGCCAGCGAGGAGGGCAGAGAAAGGTGGGATAACAGGTTGGTTCATTATGTCATGGAGTTGGCTGATAATAATTAGACTGGGCTCTTAATCAGGGTGCGTGAGCACCCAGTGGAGAGCCCAGAATTCCATGGGGACAGTGGTCTGAGCGACTTATACAAGAGTAGTTTTATTGGGAACATGAGGGAAACAAAAGTTCAATAACGTACCAAAGACCCCCAAGGCAAGCCAAATGGTTTCAATGGGGGTAACCGCAAGTCTTGCAGGGAAACCCCCAAGGCCAAAGGAGGCAGGGGGATGACAACTCCTCCAGGGTTTGCAGTTTCTGGCCTTTGGGTTTAAACAGATAAGATTGTGAGCCAACAAGGGGCGGCACAAGGCCCACCACGCAATCACTGGTAAAAGCAGGGGTAGGGTGGGGCCCTTGCAGAGCATTGGGGCTGAGCTCTCCATGAACGGGGCACTCTAGACCCCATGAGCAAGCGAGACCATTAGCTGAAAGGCCAGGTAGAGGTCCCAATTCTGAGAATGGAGGAGCAGCTTCTGGGAAGCCAACAGCAGAACGGATGGATGGATGGATGTACATTAGACGGATGCTTGATAAAGGACAAGGAAGCAGTTCCATCATTGGGGGTGAGCTGGTTTATTGAATTCTGATGCAGCACTGGGTGGCAGGACTGATTGACAAGATAATCCAGTCAGCGAGCTTCAGAAGGAGATATGGGTGGCTGTGCACTTTGCCAGATTCATTGGTGGAATTTTTAATATAAAAAATAAGGCGCACAGAGGCCACAATGAGCTAAGTGGTGTTTACAATGTATATTGGGGTGCAAAGCGCGAGAAAGTAAGAGAATGAACTGACAACGACCCCTGGTCAGGGTGATTGCCTTTAAAGTTGGGAAGATTGCTTGGGGAAGTGTTATGGGATTAGTCATTTGGGGGTTGATGATGGGATCTGGATGGCTGGTGGGGAGGGGGTGGAGGGATGCTCAAGGTCTTGACAAAAATTGAAAAAAAAACTTTATCTATTTTCACATTTTTGGACCAAGTCAGGTTGAGGGTGCCAATCTGGGCCCTGACCATCCAAGTTGGCCTACTCACATGATTCAGATTTCCAGTATTCATCCCTGAGGGCTGTGGCAGCTGGGCTGAGTTGTTCAAGATCTGGTCTGACATCTGGATTGGACTATTCGCATGATATAAGCTTCCTAGAACTATCCTGGAAAGTTGAGGCAGCTGGTCTGAGTCATTCAATGTCTGGTCCGATATCTAAATTGTGCCCAAATTCATTTTTCAGCACCAGCCAGTCCAGACTGGCTCAACCAGGACAGAATTTGCAGACTAGACCCCGAGGTTGCCACAGGCAATTTTTACAAAAATTTTGCATAATTAACCTGAGGGGTAGTGAGTCCTAGGGGGCCTGCCATAACCTCCGGATTGCACAAACTCTCTGCAGACCCCTATCAACCCAACAGTGTTGAAAAGAGGGGAAGAGGTTGGAACAGGGCATCCTTGGTTGAAAGAGCGGTCACCCAGCGCTCATTTACCAATTGTGCCAAGTCACTCAGCTGTGACAGGTGGCCCACTTTTAGCCTTAGGGCCCCTTTTTGTCCTAAAAAGGTATTGTTCCCTATTTAGGTGTAGGGGCTGGCTTCAGGACTTACATCTGGTTGGTAGGTATAGGAACAGAGGTTTGGTGAGGGCTCCTGTTTGGCTTATAAATGGTTGCTGAGCTACTGACTTGGGGGAGGAGGGGGGAGGAAAGTGCCCCCTTTAAAAGTGTAATTGGATCAGCTATGAGGTTATCATGAGAAGAATCAGGTATGGGGGCCTCAGCTCAGGAGATGAATGAGCAGCGCTGTTTTGAATGGTCCAACTCAAAACAGGCAGGGCAGATGGTGCTCCATCCATCCACTCGGGCTAGAAAGGATGGTTAGAGGCAGAAGAAACAATAGTGTAAGGGGAATTGAGAGGGTAATATCTATTAAAACTGGGAAAATAGTTACAAAGGCGTGGGGCCCACAAGATAGGTGGCTCTAATGGGAAATAAGAATTGCAGTATGGGGTCAAAAATATTTTTTTAACCCAGTAATAAATTCTATATGTAAAAAATTGAGTGGGATGTAAGTAGGGAGGCCATGAACTCACAAACAAGAGTGGTACCAGTGGGAAACTGGAAATTATTGGTTGAGAGGGGGTGCCTTGGAATACCAGAGGAAGGTGGCTGCTACTGCAGCTATAGCTTTAGTTGAGAAGCAGAGATCAAAATGCTTTTTAAGTGGCAGAAGTCAATGAAGCCAGCAGGCTTCATAACAGCATGAGTAATTTAGTAGTAGCTTTGTCATAATAAAGGAACACTTTGCCATATTCAAATTATAGATTAAATTGCATGTTGCTCCAGGGGAGCACCAAGGGCCAGCGAGATACTGCCTGGGTTTGGGTAAGGTGCAAAGCTAAGTTCTTAGGTTGTACAAAGCAACCCAAAGAGTTGAAATATCTAGCAGAGCTAGCCTGAGAACATTTTGACAACAGTTGGAAACTTTAGGAGGTGGTGCACCACAACATTTTTCTAAGGAAACAATGGGCGTTGAGTGCTCTAATATATGTAAAATGTAGAGGGTGATGATAAGTGGAGCTGTTTTTACATAATTTTAAACTGAGATTTTACCAAAAATGAGCGAATTGAGAGAGGAAGGGTTTGGCACTGTATGAGGTAATATATAGTAAATAGATTCTAAAGAGTAACTTTGGCATAGCATAAACTAATTGTTGAATCTCAGCGATTTGGTATGTACTCATTAAAGGGTTTTTTACGCAGGGTTTCCCCCATTGAACAATTAGAACAGTCAATATGATGATCGCCAGTTCCTTGATACACTTGTAACCACTCAAGTTTTATAATAAATGGGAGTTTCCCCAATAACTTCTTTATTAAAATATATTTTCAGCGGATCTTTCCTTTGTCCGCTCTCTTCTTCTTTATTTCTTCACCTAACCTAAGACTACTCCTACAGTCCCCTCGTTTCACTGATATCCCAGCGGCCTCTGCTGGAACCAACTCTTCTGCTTAGTTTATTCATGTCGCCATCTTTTCATTGGTTTCAGCTTATTATTCATTAATTATTTACCGCCTTGATTTGAGGCAATCCAAAACCCTTTCATCAAATGTTAACATCGCCTTATCGCCCTATTTTGAAGGCAACTTGATAAGACCCATTATGACCTATTATCGCCTTATCCTTGAGTTACCAATCACTTATGGCTCTGAATCATCCTCGGCGGATTTTATCTATTGATCCTTTGATGGAATTCCTCCAATGATCCGCATTGTCTTAATAGTGGCTTGTCATCTAGTCATATAAATTCTCAACACTTATAGAAGCCTTTGTCTATATACTAGTATAAAACATAAGATTAAAGATTTAAATACTTATACATATGCTTGTTCAGACCATCCAGAACATTTTTCTCACTTTACCAAACATCAGGGAACTAAAAAATTAGTGGGGGGTTAGCTATAGCTTTTAAAAACCTGTGGCTGCATGGTAATAGCGTTTCTGGCACTTCTCAAGGAACTTAGCATGTCTCTAATTAATAAGGTAGCCCTCAGTGAGTTCTTTCAGAGTGTAGGAGTTATTAAACTTCTTCCTGATAAACTTAAAGTTTCTTATAATGTGCTCTAATTTTTTAATCTTTCCAAAGCCATGGATATCATAATAAAAGAGCATTTCTCATACAGCAAAGGTAAGCAAAGTCCGTCAATTCCCATTATCACTCTTCCTAGACTTCTTTTCCCAGCCAGCGCATTGAAGTATGCTTTTCATTGTAGCTGTATTAATGTCTGCATGTTTTTTAAGAGACTTTGTTGGTACTTAAATTCTGTTATTAAAACATGAGTATAGAAATTGGTGTATTTTGGAGTGCTTCCCATATACATTTAGAATGGTGAGTGCCTCATTGCCAAGTTATAAAAGTGACATTATTCACAGAAAAGGCGGAGGGTAGAAAATGTTCCAACTGGAAATCTTGCCAGTAAAAAGCTTACATAAGATGCTGTAAACTTTTTGGGTTTACTGCACAGATTGATGTTCTTGAGTTATTGTTGATGAATAATATATGGGCACAGTAGTAATTGTATGAAGACAATTATCCAGTTGAGTTCTTCATAATTAACTTGATTTAATCTTCTCAGGTTTTCTCTTATTGCAGGTACTGGCAACCTTCCTTATGATAACTTGAAGGCAATTTGGCCAACAAAAAACTATTTCTTTGGCTCTAATCACAAGAGTTGCTAAACAATTAACAACAAGTGAACATTTTTCATTTCCACTCCTCACACAAGAGATCCTGATAACACCAGACAATTAGATAAAAAACTATCTCTCAAACTCTTTTTAGTAGAACAATAGAACAATTGATTAACTTTTCTTTCTCGTTGCAATCACTTTTGCAACCTATTCAATTTAAGACTGAATCTAGTTTGATAATCTCACAGAGGAGATTAGTCTGCACCCATGTCAGGGAGCAGTTGGGCAAGCAAGGTAAGAGGAGCAGGCGGAAGGCCCGCGGCCTCCAACGTTCAAAAACGCCCAGGAGAATCCAGCGGAATAGATAAAAATATCAAAAAACTGGCGGTCACAATTTCCCCAGAGATACTCATGTGGCAAGCACGATGCAACCAGTACATCAACACGCCACACTCCCAGCCACTTTCATCGGTGGAATTTGGAGTCCGTGTGTATCTGGACATCCAAAAAACGGCCTTATGGGAAAAATTTTGTGAAGATGTACACAAAATTTTCCTGACCGCGGTGTACGTTGCACCTCACTCCATGTCACGCGGTTGGCTGGACCTAGGTTTTGAAAGCAAAATAGCAGCAGACGAGGCTGCAGCGGTGCGCATAGTGGTCAACCTCCCTGAAGGGCAATGGGTTGTCAAAACCAAACGCACCAGATGGAAAAAATCAAACCAAATTTTCCTCACATTTGACTTTTTGCCTACTACGGTGAAATGTGACATTTTGGAACAACACCTGAAAGATGGTCTCACCGTATATGGCAAAATACAATCTTTTGAAATGCAATGCTTCACGCTGATGCCACACCTGTGCACCAGCAAAGCCATTGCAGTTCTGACCCCAACTGAGGAGATCGCAAAGGACCTAACCCAGATCCCGCACTCCACTTTTATTGATATTGCAGGGCATACCACCCACCCATTCAGGGTAACTGCGGACAGCGCGCCCCCCATTTGCACCCACTGTGACGCGTTCAGCCATAAGGCGCATGCATGCCCCATCAAGGAGGGTGTCACATTCCAAGAGCACCCCTCGGTAGCCATGGCCAGCGGAGAGGCGCACTACAAACCAACTGCAAGCACCAAGGAGGCTTTCCCGTGGGGATCACAAGGCTGCTACCTATTGGTAAAGCCCATCTCCCCGCAGGAGTGGAAGAAGGCCAAGCAGGCCCATAGGGCCATGGCCAAGTAAGCGGCCAAGGCCACCACTGCCATCCCACACTCACAACACCAGGAGGACATAGAGACCTTCGCAGCAGAAGCAACTCGGAAATCCATCATCTAATCAGATTGGGAAGCCCATGCCGAGTGGGCCACTCAATCTGAGGATCCAATGGGAGATTCAATCTCACCCAATCGCTGCACCCAAGCTCCGGTCAAAACTGACTTGGGACCTATCCCAACTGAAAAAAAATTTTTGACCCGCTCAACGGTGCACCAAACTCATCTGCACTGCAAAAAATTCGTCCAACGTTGGGAAAACAAAAAGTGAAGGCCAAAGCCAATGCGACTCTTTCTGCAAAAATCAACAAAAACTCCAATAGTGTTGCTGCTAACACCCACGCTGCTGTGAAAGCCCATGGGGACCTTGAAGAGGCTGGTGGGCCTGGGGGCCCACCCCCTCACACCTAAGGTGCAATGGGGGAAACCTTCACTCTAGGGATGTTGAATATCGCCAGACTCAAGGCCTCCCCATCCTGGGCTAGGAAACTGAGTTTTTTACAACACAATTTACCTGTGGATATCCTAGCCATCCAGGAGTCCCACTTTCCATGAGGTTCCGAGGAAGCTTGGAGAACAATGCTCCTCCCATCCCTATCCTTTTGGTTGAAGCACTGTGGGGTGTTAATTTGGAAACATAATTTCTAAATTCACATCCTCAGAAACATTCCTAAATGGCTGAGTGCTCATTGTCACCTTCTCATGGGCTGACGTTGCACACGCAATCATCAACATCTATGCCCCAAATGGTGCACATGAGTGTCAGGAATTTTTCTCATCAGTCAAATCCCTCCTGCTACCCCCTGATTCTTTCCTAGTTGGCGACATGAACTGTTGGCTAACCTCACCAACAGACCGGTGGCCTCCCTCACCCCACGCCCCACAGGGCCATGTAGAACTACGCGTTCTAAAGGCCACCCTTGGGTTAATGGATGCGCTGCCACGACATGCCCCACTGCTCAAAAACATGATGCGTCCCCACATCCACAATGGCCAATTAAGGTCCATGACCTACATCGACCTTATTCTAATGCTGGCGAAATTCCAACCCCACATCTCCCACTTCAAAACAACGAAAATGGAATTCTCCGACCACTGACTGGTCTCAATAACCTACCACTTACCTGTCACAGTTGCAAAGGCCCCACATTGGTGCAAAATCTGCCCCCCCAAGCTCGCGTCGCCAGGATTTTCCACATGGGTGGAAGAGGCAACTTTATAAATCGTTTGTTGCACCATTTTGCGCGGACCCCATTTCCACATGGGCAACTTTCAAAGAGGACACCATCCGCCACTCTCGCCATCTCTCCTCCAGACGCTCATGAGCCACATCAGCGGTTATCTCGCGCGCTCTGGCGGAATTGGCCCACTTGGAGTCCAACATTCCAGCCACAGGATACAGCCCTGCATGGGGCCATAAGTGGGTGGAGGCAGCCGCCCACCTCAATGCACTCAAAAGGCAACACAAACATCAGGTTTGTGTCCAATATAGGGCCACACGCATCACTAAAGGCGACAAGTGCACCGCATACTTCTTTAAAAAAATTTTCACACCATGCCAGAGCGTGGCCTGCACACAGGTGTGAAGATTGGATAATTCCATTGCGGACACACTGGCTGAAATGGCAATCGAAACACAAAAATATTACTCTGAGTTGTACCAAGCCAAACCAATTCAGCTGGCCAAAGTGGCGGAATTTCTTGACCGAGCTCATATCTGCACCATTTTCCAATACCTGGAAATAAAGAATTTAATTACTCCAAACGAATTATGGACAGCCATTCGCGGTGCACCAAACCAAAAATGCCCAGGCCCAAATGGCATTCCATATGAGTTCTACAAAAAATATTTCAAATATATATCCCCATTGCTGCTAGCCTCACTTAACCAAAGCCTGTTGGAAACGCTCCACCTACCAGGAGGACATGAGGCCTTTACTGTCACACTCTTCAAGAAAGGGGATAATATTGACTTAGCCAACTGGCGCCCCATTT
The DNA here is from genome assembly GCA_022478985.1 of Massospora cicadina. Classification (NCBI taxonomy): domain Eukaryota; kingdom Fungi; phylum Entomophthoromycota; class Entomophthoromycetes; order Entomophthorales; family Entomophthoraceae; genus Massospora; species Massospora cicadina. The sequence goes on from JAKSZP010004446.1 coordinate 33,636, forward strand.
CTCTAACAAACACAGACACCAAAATTTTAACAAAAATCATGGCTAACCGTTTAGGGACTGTAGCATCTGCCACCATCTCCCCAGAACAATTCGGTTACATCCCCAGAAGGTTGATTTGGGATAACGTGCACTCCGTGGCTAATGCATGTCAGTCCACAGCCTCTGGGGCACTGGTATTCTTGGACCAACAAAAGGCCTACGATAGAGTAAACTGGGAATACCTAAGGACCTGCTTCCACCAATTCCGCCTACCCCCCCGCTTCATAAACTGGGTAATGCTGCTCACGGAATCTGCAACAATGGCAGTGCGTGGCCCAGGCTTCTTAACGGAAGTAGTCCGCCCTCAAAGGGGCTTGCGACAAGGGGACCCCCTCAGCCCACTCTTATACAACTTCAGCCTTGACCCACTACTGCGAAATGTGAATGCCCAACTCACTGGGATCCATGTGCCAGGCCAAACCCCAATCAAGATGATGGCATTTGCAGATGATTGCGTAATGGGGGTGTCTAATAACAAAGATGCATGCGCGCTTGAAGCCCTCATCCAGGAATATTCCCGGGTAAGCAACGCGGCACTGAACGCATCCAAAACTGAAATCATCCTCCTTGGTCAGTTTCAGAACTGCTGGGCCCCAGCAATTAGTTCCCAACCTGGCCCATCTGCTCGCCCACATCCACTTCTACTAACTCAACACAAACCGCTCCACTGGTGCTCCCCTTCGTGCCACGTCCTACCATAGGACCGGTGCGCCATCTTGGCGTGTGGATGGAGGCAGGCGGATATGCGTCAGCAGTAATGGAGTGCCGTATACTGGACAACATGACGAAGAAAATCGCCTCTCTCAGATCCCACCCTACTACCCTCACTGGCAGGGTTGTTCTTGCCAACTCTATGCTTCTATCCAAAGTCTGGTTCAGAGCCCACGCCATCCCATTCTCCCCAAGCTTCTTCAAATCCCTATATGCTTTGCTGCAAGGATGGCTTTGGTCAGGCCGCCCTCCACCAGTACGGCTAGAGGTCATGTTTGGCCCTCATCATCAAGGTGGCATGGGCCTGCTTGACTTCAAAGCCCATGCTGCCAAGATCCTGGGCACCTGGATCGCGGCTGTCACCGCTCCTACACTCCCATCCCAACGCTGGTCCCGCGCGGCCCGCTCCAACTTCTCCTGAGCCTTGGGCCTCAACAATCCATCAAACCCCCACTCCCTGATGAAATACCTCGCATCACACACATCGGCCACAGGTCCTCACGGGACTAAAACCCACTACAAACGAATCCTACTCTCCATGCAAAGCGCAGAGTGGAGAATTCATATTAGCGGACATACAACCTGAAGAGGCCACCCCTCTCCTCAGTTCACACAAGAAGTACAGGGGCTACCCATCCAAGATGGCGTGATCCCCATTCGGCCCCATGTCCTATCCAGGGTGGACTACCTGGACATGATAGACATCCCTTATTCCACTGAGAACCAAAAGACTATCTGGAAATATGCACACCATCCTCTGTTGCAGCCTCAAGTCCGCTCCCATGTGTGGCACTGCCTGAGGCAGGTGTATCGTACAGCTGAGCGCTCTAATGCTTTACACTTATCCTGTGTCGTGTGTGGCCAGTATGGAACGCTGTTCCACCGCCTGGAGAAGTGCCCCACCTCTAAAGTGATATGGCGTGAAGTTCAACGTCTGCTGGGCCAGGATCAAACGCATCCCTTCAGTCTATCAAGAGATATGTTTGCTTTATCAACGGCCTCCCCCCTTCCACCCTCCCTCCATGCTCTGGTGGTTGCAATCTCCATGTGGACTATCCACACGATTGTCTTGGATGCCATCGCTGGCTCCATCCCCACCCTCCCAGAAGCTGTCCACAGATTCTAGTCTCATTTGGTGGACCACTTTCAAGCATGGATGTTTGGATACCTCCCACCGCGTCGCCAACAGCTGGTCTCCTTCTGGTTCCCAGTCTGGTTCATCAAATCAGACCCCTTCCTCCACACGTGCTCAATAGTGGCTACGGCCCCTTCACACGTTCTCTCCCCCTCCCCATAAGTGGCGTTCCCGCTGGCAACAAGAGATAGCATCGCTTCTCTGGGGTGCCTCCCCTGGTACTAAGTTTGTCTTTCCTGAGTCATATTTGGAAGTGTCCATCCCATGGTTGGCCTTCCCCACAATAAATTTAAAATTTAAAATAAAAATAAAACAATTGATTAATACCAAATATTTTCTTCTTTATCTCTGTTTTTATTTATAGGTAAACAAAAGAGTTAAATATGTAACTGGCGCCCAACTCTTCCATTGGCGCCCCAAATGGAACGGCATCCATTTCCTATAAATTTAAATTTAAGATATCCAAAACGATGAATACATCATCCACCTAATTGGATTCCATCGCCAACAAGGTTATGTCCCTTTTGGGTTAGATTCCAAATTATCATGTCCCAATGCCTTTATCCAACCACAGCATAAAAACTTTAATAATCCAGCAATCTTCTTAGGTAATAGGACCATTTACCCATATATGGCGCACTACTTTAGGCTAACTCACAATCTATAAATACAACGTTGTCAAGGCTTCATAAACTGCAATAAAAATTCTTATCAATTGGCAATAAGCCCTAACTAATCCATGCAAGAAAGTCATTTGCTAATAAATTAAACCAACAATGTAAAGTCCTTGAAAATATGGTCATTGATTATCCCCATAAAACATTAATCATCTGGTAGAATAAATTTGGTGAAATAAATTAATACTTTATTATGAGTTAATTCAATCAATAAATACCAAATAATGATCACTTCAACATCTGCTATGCGTTTTTTTATAAATTGAACCCCAGCGGGCCAAACAGGTATGTTATTATATTCTAGTGATGTTGGATAGTAAACAATCTAAAATCCCAACACAACCCATGGCTTGACCAGATTATCCATCAGAGATAAAATTTGAGAGGTAGACACTCCTTCATTCCATGGCATGAGTGGGCCAAGATGGGTGAGTTTTGATCTCAGCAGAGATAGATCTTTTCTCCTTGCCTGATTCTCCTCATTCCCATCCTTGGCTGCACGGTTCATTGGCCTTTACTCCTTCTCATGTTCACTGCCGCCTCACATGAGTGCAGTTCTCCAGGTTCAATCAGTTAATCTCGCTGATGAACTCCTGAACGCCTGTTCTCCCCTAGGTCAGGGTTCTAATTAGGATGGATCTCATAGCTACTGTAGTACCATAATTACTTAAATAATCTTTCTGATGAATTCCAACTCCTGTTTGCCCCAGGTCTGGGGCTCACACAGCTACACTATGTACCAGGATCACTTGGTCAATCATGACGATGAATTATTATACGCATTTTCCCCCCAGGTTGGGGTTCTTACAATTTAATCATTGCAGAGTTTAAGTTCTCTTTTACCATGACTCTAGACCACAGTGGGCCAAGTTTTGACATTAGATGGTCCAGCCAAACGTCCACTCTCACTTATCTTCTTTACTGCTATAGTAGTTCATCACCCTTCCCCCCACAACATTGGTATGGGAACACAGCCAGATAAACATAATTGTGGCAAAAATAAAGCCAACATTATGTTTATATATATAAATTTGTTAGTTTTTTGAGGGACTTCCCTATAAAGAATCATAATTTACTTTATATATTTTATCTTATATTTTCTATGTTTATTATGTTATATTTTATTTTTATTTTTTTCTTTTAGATCTAATACATCAAGTATTTATTATGAACTTAATTACTATATGACCATTATAATGTTTCTTCATATATGCATCTATCACCAACTTGAAAATAATCTTGAATGGAACTGCCCATGGGGCATTTGTTTCTGACTTGTCATTGTATTTAGAAGGTCTTACTATTAATTTGTCAGTCAAAGGCTGGAACTCAATTCATACAGTATCATTATAAGTAATTTATTGCCAACTGATAATTCCTTTATAGAAGATTGTTTGTTTTTCTTCATAAATTGACTATCATTATTACATGCTGTGCCTAACATTAGAATTAATTCAACCAGCAGATCTGGTATTGGCCCATAGTTGTAAGAGCGGAATAAAAAGTTGATATTATCAATTTTGACTTGATAATTTTTTATTCTAAGTGTTTTGTGTCTTTCATAATATCTTATGAGCGTAAGTCAAGAAACTTCTTTCACAATTTCTGGGTTGATACTAATCTCCTTAGCTCTAGTGACAACATTTATATTTGGAGATAGGACCTAATACAGGGGATCCTTTTTTGATCCTTCTGCAAAAAAGTCTGAAAATATTCAATCCTTTGAATAAAATTTTCTGGCGGAACAGTGTTGGCTGCAGTACTTTATTGATTCATATTTAGAAAGCTGAGACTTTTATCAAATCCTGTATAAATTCCTTCAAGTGAGGCAAGACAATAATCAAATTCTCTTTTGGCTTCATTTCTCAAATTGGGCGGCAAAATGTCCAGTCCCACCACATTTCTGACAACTTTCTGAGAATATCTGTTCAGTTTTGCACATTAGGTTTTTTCCTTGTTAATACTAAATTTTAAAAAGATTGTATATTTTTCTCATTGCTACTTTACTATAAATAATACATTCTTGTAATTATATTTCTGCCATAATCTTATCCTCATTGACCAGAATATCTATATGAGTTCATTTAAGCGCATTGAACGTTGAGCCTAACATTTTCATATACTCCATCATTTGTGAAGTGGAAGTCTGAGTTTCCAATGCAGAAACAATGGCTTGTGTAGGTCTCTGTAGGGCAAAGAGCTATCTGCATTGTAATGCAAGAGATAAAGTCCAATAATACTTTTGTGCCTGCCAGGATTTTCGCTTTCTGGTAAAAATGATCAGCGAAAGTAGAAAAGGTTTTGTTCTTGAAAAAATTTTTATAAACTTCTGTTTGCAATAGCCATCCATTCAGGGCTGACAAAATCTTTCATGATTGCCTCTTTGGCATCTTTATACGTCTATTTATCCCTGTTGAGGTGGGGCAACATCAGATTCTGAAAATTTGTGTCTAAACATCTTATAGTTGTTTTTTGTTTTCTAGTGGTCCTCATATCCATACATCATCATTTCAATTAGGCCTAAAAATGCAAGAGTGTTACCCAGTAAAAACGGGTAGCTTTGCCTATTCTGAGATGCTTATGTTACCCTGTAATGGGAGGTACATGACTGGCAACCCTTCCAACAATTGGGGTATTCTGGGAATCATCTCTAAAACGCAGCAAAGGTCCCAGGCATATTTCTTGAAGGTATGATTCTCAACGATACTTTCTTCATCTTCATCGTCATCAGCTATATCCACATTCATTTGAGTGCAGTTGCATCTGAGATTTTTTAGATCTTATAACTGCTTTAGGCTTTGCGTTACACTATCTTGAATCCAAGGGAATTTATCTTTATCTACTTACCAATCAGCCTTCTCTAACATCGAGAATAACTACTTTAGTCTATTTCTACTTCAGGAAGGCAAATTTTTCATACAGATCACTATTAACCTTCTTGACCTGCTCTATTACTTCCTCATTATTTAGTCGCTCATTCTTTCAAGGTAGTCAGATTGGATTGTGATGCCATAAATAGCGTTATATGTTCACAATTTCATGTTCCAACCACAATTCTGAAGTCTGTTCTTGTAGGATATACTTATATAAGCTCTATCATGCTAGTTAGTCTAAAAACTCAACTACCCCATTAATGAGCACCAAATGTAAACTCTTTTGGGTTTACTGCAAAGGTCAATGTGTGCTTGAATTATTGTTACTAGATATTATGGGCATAGTGATAATTGTATGTAGACAATTATCCAGTTGAGCTATAAACAACCAACTTATATTAGATCTTCTCAGGTTTTCTCCTATAGACAGGTACTGGCAACCTTATTTCTGATTTTAATGTGCTCTGGACAAAAAGGTAAACTATCTCTCCAGCTCTAATCAGAAGAGTTGCTAAACAACTGAACAACAAGTTAACCTTTCCATTTCCACTCCTCAGACAAGAGATCCTGATAACACCAGACAATTAATTAAAAGAGCCTATCTCTTAAACTCTTCTTAGGAGAACAATAAAACAGTTGTATTACTCTCTGGATAATTTTTTTCTGAAAATGTTTACTTTTAATAAAATAAACAAGTGGTTTAGTATGAAAACTATCACCAAACTCTTTTATTGGCGCCCAATGGGAATGACATCCATCACTAATAAATTTAACCCTAAGGAGTCATCTAAAACAATTAGACTTCATCTGCCTAATTAGATTCTACCGCTGACTAGATTATGACCCCTTCTGGGTTAAATTCCAAAATAGTATTCCCAACGCATTTATCCAACCTCAGCTGACCAACCTTATTAAGCTAGCAACCTGCTTAGGTAATGGGATCATCCACTTTTAAATAGCAAGTCGCATTATTCTAGGCTAACCCACAAGTTACTGGCAATACAAGCGTTGTCATTGTTTCTGCAACTGCAAATTGAACCCTTATCAACTAACATACCCTGAAATCTTGCAAGAACGTTAATTGTCAGTAAATTAAAATATCAATTGAAATCCTTGTAAAATTTTATAGGATCATCCTGACAGAACATTAATTTTTGGTGGACTATATCCGCAAAGTAGATTAAAGTTTTATAAGAAATTCCCTAAACAATGGTTATCAATTGATGTTAACTTAAACATCTGCTATAAGTTTTCTTATTATAAACATACCCCAGCGGACCAACGGATATGTTATTATAATCTAGTAACTCTGGATGATGTGAGCGTTCCAAAACTTCAACAGATGCCAACGAAATTATGCTTTGCATGTTCTATGGTGCCGTTGGTCTCAGGGTAATAGGGCATAATGTACTCCTATATTCCTATCAAGTCATTGTGTTTATTAATTTTTAAGATGTGAAGTTATTCTCATTAACATAAAGGTAAAATGTGGGCAGTCATCAATATGCTAGTTTTACAAAATAAACTTAGCTGTTGTTGTAGCACCCAGTTCTTTAACTGCTTTATCCTATACCCTTTTAGTGAGTTGATCAATGGCCACAATTATATATTGAATTTCTATGGCTGTTGGGCAATGTTTTCATAATGTATATAGAGATTATGCACCAGGAAAATTTGGGTTGAACAATTGATAGTAATTGGCCTTCTGGTAGGGAGCTTCAGCTTGAGATTCTTTGCAACAGCTAAGAGTTTTGTATATAGAGTGACATCGATTTCAAATAATAAATTTAGGCTTAGCCAGTTAAGCGTTTTCTTATATTGTTCATGCCTGTCGCCTTAAGGGCCACAATAATCAAATCAGTCTGCTTGGTGGTCCTGGAAATAAAGTTATGTTCATTAATACCCTTGCAAGTATACCATATATAAACAAAGGTATTCTGCCTAAGCTTTTACAAGGTGCTTTGAACCTCTTCAGGTTCATTACCATATTTCTGGTTTATCATTTTGTCAAAAAAACATCAACAAGATTAGCCACTAAGGCCACGGTGGGTAGTCACGAGAGACTTTCAGTTTTTTGATGGTTAACGCCAGGCTAGTGCTAAATTTCAAAGTCATATGCTTGCAATTTAAAGCTCATCAGGACAGGCGCCCTTCTTCTCTGACAGATTCTGTAACCAGGCAGAAAGGCATGGTCAGTTATTACTGTAAACTGTACTCTGTGGATTGAAACCCAGGGTTATCTAAAAGGACAGAAGACTGCTAAACACTCTTTGTCCACAACAGTATAATTGCATTCTTGTACATTCAGCGTCTGTCTTCAGTAAGCCACAGGGTGCTCAACCCCTTTATCATAAATTGTGATAAAACTGCTCCTACAGAAGTTTAAGATACATCCATCTGAATAATAATTGTTTTTAACTTCTAAGTACATAAGTTTCAGCACTTCGGTGAGGCAAAGCCTTAGTTTGTCAAGGCCAAACTGGCAGTAAGTCATTTACTCAAATTGTACATCTTTTTTAAAAGATGAAATAAAGGTTCACCAATCTTCTTAAAATTGTTAACAAATAGGAATTAATAGCCAATAATTTCAAATAACACCTAAATGTTGTACTTGTAACTTATACGCATCATTTTTTTGATGGTTTAAATTTCACTGGTTGGGGCCGTAAGCCATGCTTGTCAATGAAAACCTTAGATGTTTCAATTGTTCTTGGAAAAAGTTGCACCTCCATGGCCTAATTTTAAGATCAGCCTTGGTGAGGCGACGGAAGACTTCTTCCAAGTTTTGTGTTTGTTAAACTTTCTGATAAATACTATAACATCTAAGTACACTCAAACACAGGTGATCTCTAAATTCGCTGGATATAATAAACGTAGTTCATTAAAAAATTGTAAGGGGGTTACATAGCCCTTATGGAATAAGAATGAGTTGATAAAGAACTCATACAATAATCATAGCGTACTTATCCTGTTCCCCTTTTGGCGGCTTAATCTACCAACAGCTCAAAAAACTTACAATGGCTAAACTATGCACACTGACCAAGCGGAATTGCACATCATTGTTCTGTGGTAAGAGATAGAAATCATTTTTTACATATTGTTAGGTTTTCCTATATCTATTACAACTTTAATGGATCCATTCCACTTTTATAATAATCAATACTAAGAGGTACAAGCACTCTTAAAGGCTCTAATATCTTCTGTTGTACAATCTGATTATGTTCTTTATTTACCACTTAATTGACTGCTTTTGTATGTCTAATAGGATGCAAGCGAATTCTGTATGGGTTCTGGTATCAATATGGTGTAGCACATCTTGTAACAACCTAACTAAAATCATTTTTGGCACAAAATAATACTATTTTGGATTCTCAGCAATCTAGACTTTAATATGAGGTTCTAATAGTGCTCAAAGTCGTTAAATTAGTGGATCAGTCAAAGAAGACAAAGAAGATGATTTAAACAGACTACTTTATTAATTTAAAATTGTTTGATATATATATGGCAATTTGGGATGCGTTGCCAAGAGACCTCCATAGTATCCTACAATCAGGATCTTCTAAGTTAATTTTGGATTTAAAGACCAGTTGAGATCTTTATTATTTACCATTGGCAATGACCTTGTCTGCATTAATCAAAGTCATCCTTTTTTGGTTTGAGAAACTGAGGGGCCAATCCAGAAGGCGTCACCATTAATTATTACGCGCGTGATGATTCCTGAAAAAACTTTCCAATTGCGCCTTTAATAGCATGTTCTGATCAAGAGAGTTTGGTAGTTGGCTCATTAATTTTTAATCTAGAAGCAGGTGTCTTGGTTTTTACTGACTCAAATTATAACAACGCCCCCCAAGATCCTATCAAAGGGAAACATATGGCTGTAAAAAATTGGCCATGAACTCGTCTGACTACCATCCCTTGGGTTATGTCTCCAATGGAGTACTCAAAATTCGCCATATGAATGACATGGTTGGGCCCTGACCAAAGGATGGCGAGCTTATTCTGTTGACCCCCAGGTTGATGGTGATAAAATAGGACCAGGTCCCCTCGCTGGAAAGCCAGCAAGGAGGGTTGCCTAGCATTGGAAAGAGACATCTCCTTAGTGGTAGTTGAGACAATCCCTTGGGTAGCAATGGCTTAAAGTCGTATTACCACATCTACTATAGCCCTAATAGTTAGTTTAGAGTTTTTGTGCACCGAGGAGTCCAATAGGGCTGCACTAATTGCAGTTGAGGATTACAGCCATGTAAGCCTTAAAAGGGAACAACTTAATTATTTAATGGTAACTTTTTCAATAGGCTAGTAGAACACTGTGAAGATAGTGGTTCTACTGCATAGGATTGGAGGTAGCCATCTTCCACGAGATAGAGACTAGGGTCCTGTTAGCTGTTCTACAACCTCATTGATAGATGGGTTATATGGGGCAGCAAAACTTAGATCTGTACCAAATAGCAAAGTTATTTTTCTGGACTAACTGAGAGGCGAAGTTGAGTTTATTTTCCAAAAGTAAAGTTTGTGTATATTTATGCCAAGTGAAAACAGATCAAAAAAGTAAGTCCTTAACTTTCACAGTTGCATCTAAGTGGAAATTGCTCTGACCCATTTGATCAAGTGGTCTGCAGCTACTAGGATATACTTATGCTCATGCAAACCAGTAGCCAAGGGGCTCATCGCATCTTTACTGCCAACACTAAAAGTGCTTGATGGAGCCACCACTTGATGTTGATACTGAGGGCTGACCTAATCCTATGTATGACAAGTAAAAAGGCCTCTAAAATTTCTTGGATGGTCTTAACCATCCAAAATAATGTTTTCTCAACCACCTGTGTGTCTTCATTACTGCTCAGTGTCCCACAGTTGAATGTTCTTCAAGGATGACGTTGGTAATGATGAAGAGTATAAATAGGGGAGCTACTTTGCTTCATTTTTCCTTGTCTAGCATCCCCTCTTTGTTCTGAGTGCCTTTGTCATGTTCCACAACTCAGCTTTAGTATTGGGAACCTCTTGTTTCCACCCTTTTGATTAGATAATCTCACTATACAATGGTTCTTCTTTAGGTGTAAATATGGCTAGCACCAGCATTCTTAAGAGCTGATTGGAATTTTAAAGGGTTGCTCCATGTAATTAATAATGGAAATTGTAATTATGCAAAAAATTTCGCTTATCTTAATAATAATCCATCAGGGTCCATTCATTTGTTGTAACCATTGGAGTGAGGTATTGTCAAAGTGTTTATAAAGTGGTTAATATAAGTGTGAATAAAAGGGTTAAATTGCTAGTAGTACAGCTGATCATTTACGTTTAGTAACACTTTAGCTCCGTTTGCCTTGCTCAAAGTCTTTCTGTAGTATGCCACAAGATGATCAACTTTAAGCATTTCATTGTGTGCGCTAAGATAGCCCCACTGTCACATTGCTGGCATCAGTGAACAATAATGGTTAATTAAACCGCAGATGAACTATGATAGGCTTCTTAAAGAGGTATGTTCTCAACATATTGAAAGCATGTTTTACTCAGGTCACTATTTGAGGGAGTATTTCTACAGAAGATAAGCAAGAGGTTTGACTAGGTCAGCAAACCAAGAGATAAACTGCCATTAATAACCCACCATGCCTAGTAATACTTAAAGATCTTTTAGGCTTAGGGGGCGTGACATCCTCTCAAAAGCTACGATTTTGTTAGGTATAGGTTGGATCCCTCACTTTGAGACCTTGTGCTAAGGAATTACATCTCATATTGGAAGAAAGAACATTTAAGGGCTTCAACTCAATAGAATCTTTTTGGAGTTTACTAGAGACTTTCTGGAGGTGCTCCAGATGTCTGTTGAAGGTCTTGAAATTACAGTAATATCACCATGGCAGACAAAAGCACAGGTAGCTTTAAGTCTCCCAGGATCCCGTCCATGGCGCATTGGAACATGGCAGGCGCATTACAGAGACCTCGAGGCACTCTGGTTGGCTCAAATATACTTCATTAGCATTCAGTGCGCACTTTAATTAATCCTTAGGTATCAAGTCTACTTGCCAGTATACGCTGTCAAAGCTTATTGCAGAAAATAATGGGACCTGGAAAGCAAGCAGTGGTAGTCATTGATATTGGGCAGCGGATAGCTATCCTTTTTAGTAATAGAGTCAAGCCTTTGATAGTCCATCACTATCATATGTCTACCAACTTCCTTTTAAACTAGAAAGAGAGGATTAGTCCAAGGGCTATGGGAAGGCACCACCAATCCATCTTCCATTAACTGCTTTTCTCAAGACCCACCTGAGATTCTTTGGATTTCTCTTCCTATAGAGAAATATTGGATAAGTTTAGCGTCTCCAGTATTATGTTGATGTAGGACGCCATTTATTTTTCTGAAGACATAGGTGGTGGTTGAGAAAAGGTCTGAGTACTCCTCTAGAAACTGCTCAATTTGGCTCTGTTGTTCACTGATTAACTTGCGTCTAATAGAGGCATCTATCAAGGATACCTATGGAGAAATTTTAGCCCAAAATCCCATAGACTCCCAAAGTTATGCACATTGTTGATTAATTCTACAGGCAGTAAGTGAAAATAAGAAGCTGGAGTATTAGTCCCCACTGTCTTGGATTAATTTGTTAGGTTTTTTAGCAACACCAATTGTGCCCAGAATAAGCAGTATCTAAAATCTTACAGCAGATCAAAATACTTAATTGATAAGTCATCCATGCCTTGTATCTCTATAAGTGTCCTGGAAGGATATTGACATTTATTCTGGTTTTAATAAACTGGAACTTAGGCGTATAGTAGTCAATTTTGTATAGTGATAGACATTTCAGCTTTTTTGTATACCGCAGGAGGTTGTATCCACACTTGAGAGCCCCTCACATGGTAATTACTCTACTAATCTGATTTTTATTCTCCAAAAGGAAGCCCTATATTAAACTTCCAACATGGCATACTAAGAGGCCTCACATACCAGTGGGACCCTAGTCTCAGTAAAGATAGACCTGCTGCCATACTGTATAATGGTGGATTAGTCATAGATAAACTGGGTCCTAAGGAGGGTGTCATAACTGTGTTTTCTAGAGCATTTGCTAAGGATTTAAAGCCAAATTGCTGAAAGAGATAGTTAATGAGTAGTAGGCACAGTGTATTAAGTGCATTGTAATCATGTCATACCATACTTCATATATAGTGGGGTGAATCAGGAGTTATTTTGATGCATTTTATCAATTTTAATGAGGTGAAATTCATGAGGAGCCACTGTTGATAATGGCGTGCACAGGAAAAACTTTGAACTTAAACAGCAACTCTTATTAACAAGCTCCCAAATTAAAGGGACAAGGTAGAAAACATTGGAGACTCATCAGAAGAAGAGCAAGCAGTATTGGGTTCTTTATTATCAATTAGTACAAATTTGTCCTCCCTATGTCATGGTTACATGACACAATTGGGGTACTTACTGTATAATTAAGGCTGGGCGTAAGGAGGCTAAAAGGGTAAAGTTGGCAGGCCTCCCTTACCTGAAGCATACCCTGGACCAACTCTGGGTAAAGGCAAGATATGCCCAAGTTGCCTTGGGGGTGCGTGTGATGGTCAGTCTAGCGTTACATCAAGGGTATTAAACCGCACCAGCTTTGTAGTTAATAAGGACGGTTCATTACAATTGCTTTGAGAATAGGGTTTTTACTTAATAAATTTATAATATTGCCAAATCCAGGAGGATTCAACTTGAGTCTTTAGCTTGAGTTTGACTTACTCAAGTCACAGTACCACAGAGGATGGTACTTTACGCTTATTGGTTCGAATAGACCTAGTACCTCTCCCATGAAATGATTTTCTCCCCCTGGTGTTTATTAGTGATTCCATGAGACCAACCTTCTTTGTTGGTCGACTTGCTTAATAAAAACCTCCATTAGTTAAAGGTTTTTTGTGAAAGGTCCGTTGGTTGGACCTGTGCGTGGACCTCCTTGAGGAGGTCTCCAACGTTATAGGACACTTTATTTTATCTAAATTAACAATGGAATCCGGTTCACACCTGGGCCGTCCTGGTCCCTCTAGATAAAGGCTCCCAAGCACCCTGACAACAATATGCACTTGTTTATGGACTCCTTCTTGGGATACAACCTTGATTTTGTCATTTCTAAGTTATCTAATTATTAACTCTGTGTTGTATATCCTTTTCTTGGATTTTCTCTGCTCTGGAACCTTCTGAGGTGCCCTTATTTCCCAGTTTTACAAGTGACTAGTTCCCTTGTGGTGTAACTGTGCATTATGAACCACCTCGCAGGGGACGAAAAATTACAGACACTCTCTTTTGACATTAGTTCACCAACCTTTTTACTATATGTACATGCATCTTATCTGTGTGGGGCTTTTCTTTAAGTGTAAACTGGGTACACTGGCCATTTGTCACGGTCTCAATGTTGCTCACCACAGTTTTTCCATTTGATTTATTGGTAGTGCATCTCAGCGTTATTTGTGCTACCACCAAATGGGAAGTGCCCACTCTTCCTGCTCATACTTGGTGGACTTGGACCCTTCATTATTCTGTTGTCATGATTTCCTAACTTACCCTTGAAATATATTTAAAGGTTCAACAGGTGCTTGTTTCCCTCTCGTCAGAAGCTTCTTCTAATAACAATTCAAATGGTTCCCATCCACCCTTGCGTGGGGTGGATTTGTTGTATTGGCTGTATTGAGATTCTGATATGACTTGAAAATAAGCCCTAAATAGCCACAGCAGATTGGCCACAATCTGCCAACCATAATTTATAGTGTACAAATATTTGAGTGCTTTGAGATAAGGATATATCAAGTCAGAACGTATAATTATTAATTCACCACCAATTATGGTGATAAGGCAATGTTGACATATAAAGGATAAAGTAGTAGATTGCCTCAAACTAAGGTGATAGTGAATTTAAGAATAGTATACTCTGATGGAGCAAATATAAATGCAGTGGAACTGAATAGTCTAAGTAAAATGATTGCAATTGACTGAAGTTGCTGATATATATGCGAGATGAGACAATTGTTGGAAGAGGATTGTTAATAGGTAGAAGGTAGTGAGCGGAGCAGAAAGAAATGCTAGTTGTATTATTAAAAATAAAGGGTATTGCTGAAGCAAGCGCTTCATACTTTATTATTATTACCATTTGTTTTGAGGACCAAAAATCCTTAAATCATCCATCTGCTGCTCAGTGGGCTGAACTTGGTGCAAATCTCCTGGTATATTTCAACAATATCGTCAAAATTATAATAGTGGTGCTCACTTCAGGGGGCCAAGACTACCATAAAATAAAAATACTCCAGTTGCTGGCCATGTCACTACAGGCCTTCACAGATGGGAATCCCCACAGCATGCTGCACCAGCCAAATATGCCAAAATCAAACTTGTCTTGAATGTGGTGCTTAATAAGCAGGATGAGCTTCTTCAGGAGCAAAATGATGTAATGGACCATCTTGACAGCACATTTAGACAAATGTGGATTCTTAGACAACAAAAAAGGCAACTCACTAATTTCTTGGATGACACTACTGAATGACTGCATTGTGCAGAGCGGAAGTTATATGGTACCTCCCAGCCCCCTCATTGAGAAGTGGATGAGCAACAAGGGGCTTCTTTGGGAGAATTGTATTATGGAGAATATGACACTTACATAAGCTACTATACCCAGGAGAGCAGCTCTAGAGATGATTATGTATAGGAGAGCCAATTCCCCCAAGTGATGGCTTACTGCCCACCAAAGAGGCCCACACCACCCCTGGAGCCACGAATAAGCCATGCACCGCTGGGCCTACTGGACCAGCTCCTCATCGAGATACTGCTTATAGGTCTTGACCCATTCATCAGTATGCTCCAAAGGTTCACAGTTATGAGTAGGAGAAGGAGGTTTGTATTGATAAGCTGCATCCATTTGATCATGATGGGAATATCCACAGCTTCTTTTAAACATTTCGAGTTTTCAGTGAATGGAGCCTTAGATAGGCTTAAAGCTAGATTGTTAGTATCCGCCTTGGATGTTGGGAGTGCTGACCAAGTCACCTGCTATCTAAAAAGCAGTTCTGTTACATACCAAAAAGTGAAGGATACTGTACTGCAGTTGTTTGGAGGTACCGCAAAGATGTTGCAGCGGAAGGCTGAGTTCTTGACCATTGGGTTCCAGCATAATGAGACCCTCACTGCGTTTGCTGACTAATTTATGACGGAATCCCAAGTGTTAATTGGGGCAGGGACTTTATCTGAATCTGATGTGTGCATTGCAATGACATCCGTGGCAAAACCATATCATAAGCTTTACAACGTCATGACTCCAATTTTGGAGGATGACGTACCCCTGCTCAAAATTGTTCAGTTTTTGTGCCGTCTATCTGCTATCTTTCCCCCACCCAATACAGAGCAGAGACATACCACCGCCATCTCTGGACCTTCTTTTTATTGAGGGAGTTCTCCCTTCTTGCTCAGATTCCGCCTAACAACCCCCAGCCTTATTATAATTATGCGCCTCATCCTCAGCCAACTTAACTCCAGAAGTTTAACTTCTAATCCAGACCTACTTATGATAATTGCCAGCAGCCCAGCTTCTGACTTGGACCCGAGTTACTCTGATCATCAGCAATCAACCTTTCGACCTGGCCCCGGGTACAAAAATTGCCAACTATCAAATTATTGGCCTAACCCATCTTACAGGAACCAAGGACGTGGACCCTATGGGGTAAATTGTTTCAAATGTGGTCACCCTGGTCACCTTGCCCAGAGTTGCCCTAATCGTCAGGTTCACTATGTACAACAGGATTAATACTACCAGGGAAAAGATGGAGCGGAGTAGAGATGGGACTCTCTACCTCTGCTATCCCAACCCCAAACATCCCACCTGAACCTATTGTAGTATATTCCGCAGAGTTCCTCAATATGATGACAAGTTTTTATACCGGTAGCTAGTTGGAGGGGTAAACGTACTGACATGGACGCAAGCCAAGGCTGCAACAGAAAAAGGACCTCATGAGCAACTGAAGATTTATGCCTGCCAAAAGTTTGACCAAGCTTCTTCAGCTGAGCTGGACCTAGCCTCAGATGCACCTTCTCTGGAAAGGTGTAAACGTCGCTTCCCAGTAGATTCTATAACCAAAGAATACCCCAAAGTCAAGAAGGGGATTATGAGCTTCCTTGGGAAAAGATATCCCTTAAAGGTCCAAGTATTAAACAGTCAAAATTCTTTCTATTCTGAGTGTACATACTGTGACATTTTTGCAAAAAAATTGAGTTTGCGCTATAATATATATGGGTGCCCCAGTCACTATAGTTTCCACTAAGTTGGTGGTGACGTTGATGTTAAAGCCTGATTAGAACATCAAATGGTGGGGGTTTATGGAGTGGAAAGCACAGTCTCTGAGGGAGCGTGCAGCGCGCTAACTTTGCGGTGTGGGTTGATTGTCATTGTAGCTCTGGCAATAGTGCTACCAAACAATAGTTATGATCTTTTAATTGGAACTTCTTTCATGAAATACTTTGTGTCTGTGGTTGAAATGACGTAGGAGATTTTTGACATTTTAGGGCAGTGGATCCCAATTTACTTTACCTCCAGCAGAGTGCTGAAGGATCTAATGCATATGGGACATAACAACCTTACATATATTTTCAGGGTGATTCCAGTTTGTTACCATTGACTAAAAAGCAAGACCTAGGCCCTCCTCAGCAGATATAAAGATATCAAGGGCTGCCGCTCAGAGCTTTTGGGCCTATATCCATCCCCTCAGGACATTAAGTAGTACACACTGAGTTAGAGGTGGAAGTGCCAGCTGAGCTCTATAGTGAGGTCATTGAGCCTTATCAGCAGTTGCAGCTTGAGCCTCATGTGACTCCAGGAATTATACTTCTGGGACATGGGATTATCAAGGTATTGCTAGAAAATATACAAAATGAATCATTGCAAATCTGCTGGCATCAAATTGTGGCATATTTATACTTGGCCTCAGTTGAGGACCTTTGGGTTCATGAATTTGGGTTTCTGGATGAAAATATGCTACCCGTCAAGCCACAGCCTGGAGTAATGGTGGTGGTACCACACGAGTATTAAATGAGGTTATTAAAAGAACAAAATGATCAAGCGATAGCTTTATTTCAAAAATATAAGGAGATTTTCGCCATTGATGACCATGATTTAGAGTGCACTTGGGGGGTAATCCATCGACTGAACATTGGGGATCATCCCCATAAGGTCTTGGCCAATCCTCCAATCAAGGGAAGCTTAAAAAGTTGTCACCAAGGAAATTGGTAAGCTGCTGGAGCAAGGGATGCTCGAACTGTCCAAGAGTCCATGTACATTGCCCATTCTGATTGTAAAAAAGAAGGATGGTACCAACTGGGTGGTGATAGACTACCAGAAGCTCAACAGTATTACTAAAAGGAACTTGTATCCCTTGCTTGGATTGACAGTGCTTTATATCAAGTAAGAGGAACTCACTACTTCTTGGCAATGTATCTGATATTTGGTTACTGGCAAATTAAATTTGCCCATGGCAGAACAGGAAAAATGCGCATACTCACATCCAAGGGGCTCTTCAAGCTGACACATATGCCTCAAGGGCTATGTAACACCATGGCTACATTCCAACGAGCCATGGACACTACCCTTGGTGACCTGAAGCTGTTGTGCATTTTTGTGTAACTCAATGACATTATTGTCTTCTCTCAAATTTTTTCTGAGCACCTTAACCATCTAGAGAAGGTATTCTGCCATCTCACTAAGGCCAACATCAAGATTAAGCCTCATAATCGTAACTTCTTCAAAGACCAGCTGGAATACCTGGGGTCTGTGGTAGACATAAAGGGGCTGAAACTGCAACCAGCTAAGGTGGCAGCCATGCAGAAAATGACTACACCAAACAATAAACGTGACATACAGGTATTATGGGAAAGGTCAGCTACTAACGCTTCATCCCTAACTTCAGCTGTATTGGGGGCCCACTATTCAAGTTATTAAAAAATGATGCTGTGTTCAAATGGACGAAACGCCATCAATGCTCCTTTGACACACTTTAGATGGTGCTGATTAGTGCACTGGTTCTAGGCTATCTGAACTTCAATAAAGAGTTCATCATCCAGAAAAATGTGTCTCTTTCCATAGTAGGGCAGTCCTATCCCAAAAGGACGAGGATGGGGAGGATCACCCAGTTGCATACTGTGGCCAGAGCCTGAATTGCCGAGAGAACAATTATACCATAGCCAAGCAAGAGTGCTTAGTGGTGTTCTACGCATATAAGCAATTTTGGGTGTATTTGCATGGAGTAAAGTATAAAGTCATAATGGATCATGCCTCGTTACACTGGTTGCAGAATCTTAAAGAGCCAGAAAGGCGTCTATACTGATGATCCCTCAAACAGCAGGCTTACAACTTTGAAATCCCTCACCAACCAGGAAGAAAACATCTGAATGTATTGTTTATTGCAATTACCTACAATTGCTGTCACAACGGACCTGATTAATTTGATGTATGATAAAATGCTTATTGGGAAACGTGACAGTGAACCACCCCAAGTCTCCAAGGTATTAAATGGAATATGAACCAATACATTTCAGAAAAACGGCGAATTGTACATGTGGATATGGGACACTATTATGAATTTTACAAGACCTTCCGCCCAAACAAATAATATTATGAGCGCACACCAAGCAGTTGGACACAAAGGAATATGCAAGACTCTGGAATTGATGCTTTATTATACTACTGGGAAAGCATGCACTTTGCTCAAAACCATTTCCTGCTGTCAGCAGTGCCAAGTGGAAAAGCCATTCTGCCAAAATACAATGTACCAATTAGTGAAACCGCATTTTTCTTGGCATACAGTTTCTATAGAAGTTGTGGGGCCACTGCCAACTGGAGCAGAATAGTCCAAGTATACTCTGGTGGCGTTTGACCAATTGACCAGGTGGGTCGAGGCACAGGCAATACAAAATTTGGGGGCGGTCACTGTGGCTAAGTTTGTGATGGAATGTATAATTCAGCAATATGGCTTTCCTCAGTTCATCCTTACTGACAACGGAACCAACTTCATCTCTCATATTTTACCCAATCTCAACAAACTGATAGCCATATGCGGGGTTCTAACGACCCTGTATTACCCCAAATCCAATGTTATGGTTGAATGGGTCAATGGAACACTGGTGAACATACTCCATAATCAGGTAACAAATAGGCTCTCTGATTGGGGCACCATCCTTTCCACAGCTGTCTTCGCCTACAACATTAGCTATCACTCTGCAACAAAGAAGAGTCCTTTCCAGTTACTATATGGACGACACCTAACTCTACCTGCACTGCTCTATGCCTTCCTGGAAGATATCAGCGGAATGGATCCTCAACTCTACTTAACCAAACTAAAAAATATGCTGATCAAGCTACAAACTGAAGCGTACTCTTTCAGCTTAGCCAAGAAGATAAGGAATCAGGCTGCCAATTGGTAATAGCGTAATGGGCTAGCTCAGTTCAAAGACGGAGAGCTGGTTCCATTCCATGACCAGAACAGGTCTGGTTGAAAGCATAAATTGGAAAGCGTCTGGATTGGTCTGTTTAAGATTATTGAGAAAACAAGTGTTGACGCCTATACTATCAAGGACCCCTTGAGCGGTTGGATTATCAACCAAGTGCACACAAAGTTTCTCCAGGTGAATAAACAATAGGAGACTTATTGTCCAGTCAAGGGGGTAATGTCAAGATTCTGATATGACTGGACGATAAGCCCTAAATAGCCACAACAGATTGGCCACAATCTGCCAACCATAATTTACAGTGTACAAATATTTGAGCGCCCTGGGATAATGCGATATTGAGTCAGAATGGATATTATTGAACCATCTTTAATTAAGGTGATAAGGAAATGTTGACATATGACGAATAATAAGTATTTTGCCTCAAACTAAGTTGATAGTAAATTCAAGAATAGTATACTCTGATGGAGCCAATATAAATGCGGTGGAACACATCGATGAATCCCCCCCCTTGGGTTGGGACCATCTAGTACTAAAAAAAAATAAATGCGGTGGAACCAAATAGTCTAAGAAAAAGGATTGCTATTGACTGAAGTCGCTGATAGATAAGTGAGATGAGACAATTGAAGGAGGAGAATTGTTAATAGGTAGAAGGTAGTGAGAGGAGCAGAAAGAAATGCTAGTTGTATTATTAAAATAAAGGGTATTGCTGAAGCAAGCGCTTCATACTTTATTATTATTACCATTTGTTTTGAGGACTGGTGATCTCCGCATTGTCCATCTGTTGCTCATTGGGCTGAACTCGGCGAGAATCTCCCATTATATCTCAACAATATTGACAAATTTATAACAGGCTGTCTCCTGGGAAGCTGACTGGGTTTTTGCAGTGTTCTGTGCACAGCCATGTTGTGGAAATCAGGGGAGGGTTTGGAGCGCTTTTCGAGCAGTGACGTCTGTAGATTTCATCCTATCAAGACTTCTATGAGTTCTTTGCTCTACGCCAGGCTGGTTTCCTGGTGAAAGTATATCTAAATTCTTTTGTGATAGGGCCCAGACTATACCCTTGTCAGATATCAGTAGAACGTCATTACTCCATTCTACCTTGGACTTCTCCACAAGAAAAGCCCTGGTATGGTAAGCTCCCCCTCCCAAATTTGAATAGCTGATTGAAGCTCTTTGAGACAATTTCCCCTTCCTAACCATAAAAAGGGCCAGGTAATTTGACCATCATTGTTTCACCTGAGGAGCCTCTATAAATATGGGCCCTAAAACTCGCGTGTGCTTCTGAAAAAGGAGTAATAATATACTTACATTACTTTGAGTTTGGCAGAACTTGAAGGCGATTGGGGGTCTAGACCAGGTTTTTGTTTGATGTTTCAGTTAATTCTGCCGTGATGATGTTACCCACGTTGGCCCTTTATAAATATGCATCCAATACTATTGATTTCCCCTGGATGGGGCAGAACTCCCCACCAATCCTTCCACCATTTTGGCGGAATTTGAGGGTAAAATGAGTCTAGCCCTGAATTTAAAGTAAACTGTGCGTCTGTATGGTTTACCCTTTGCACCTCGTTCCTATGGTACCAGCTGAATTATCATCTAAGGTACCATTGATAATGGCCTTGTATAACGATGAACCACTGGCCATCGGATCAAGTATGGGGTTGTTAACGCCTAAAAACGCGTTTTTTAATGTGAACTATGTATACTTCAATGAGCCAATTATCAGATTCTGCGGCTCTAGCACAGACTCATTCCTGTGTACCAGAATACTCCAGAGAACCCATGCTTGACCCCTACCATGATCCACAGAACCCAGTAGGTGGATAAGGAGCTAATTTTACAATATGAAAAAGTTTATGCAACTGCTGAGGATGGGGTGGGGTATGTGTCCTCAGTAGTGAGAGTTGGCAATTATCCCTCTCCATTTTATGATGCAAAGACTTATCCTGGAGGCATGCTTATTCCTGATGAGGATTTATCTGGGGAGTTGTTGGCGTTATCTGCTATGAATAAAGACGATTCTGGATCTTTTTGTTGTCTACTACCATTTCTTCTCCTTTAGGAAAAAACAGCACAGCTATTTAGTGGATACAGGAGCCTCTGAGAATTTTATTGACTAAGACTTAGCTGACTACCTTGAGTTGAATTACTTGCCAGGTGGTATGGTTAGGGGAGGGGCTTCCCAAGTATACCCACGCTGAAGCTTCTGGGGTTGGTGGATTATCAAATTGGCAAGTATCATCTGGCTAACCGCTTTCAAACAATCAAAATCTCTTGTACCCCATTATTTTGAGAGTAATGTGGTGGCGAGAATTTGATGGCTGAACTAACTTAATAATCTAATACCTTGTCATTGCCACTGAAAAACGGTCAAGAATTAGTGTCCCCTTGTCTAAAGCTAACTCTCAGGGCAATTTGCCTCAATGGCCAAAGGTCCACACACTAAGTCTAGCACCTAAGCTAAAGCCCACTTTGGAGGTACCCTTGACTTCCTGTTTGGATGGACTGGAATCTTCATTTGATGCAGCTTCAGCCATTGTACTGCCAGATCAGTCAGAGCTTGGTTGTGAGCTCAAACTCACTGTTAATCTGGTGCATATATATTCTCCCATTTTCCATTTATATTTACAGGATGAAGCAGCCTTAATTGTGTGAGTTAAGGAGCAGTTAGCCAAAAGCGCAATATTTCAGTGGTCTCTCTCTGGTATGCTCCCCACTTCTTTTTGTGGAAAAAGCTGATGGTACTTTACGCCCATGCATAGATTATGAGAACCTTAACAACGTCAAATTATCAGATTTGCATAGCATTCTGGTAGATTCACAGTTTGCTCACTACGTGTAGAAGGCTAAAGTCTTCTCCAAACTGGATTTTTTAAACGTGTTCAATCAGATCTGTATCAAGAAGGGCCAGGAGTGTCTCACTGCGTTACAAACCAGAAAATGGATTTCCCAGCTTTGGCTTATTACTTTTGGGCTTAAAATGCACCTGCTTTTTTCTAACGTCATATAGATGCAGCCTTGGGGTCCTGATGGGTGTATGCGCGATGGCCTACATGGATAATATTATGGTGTTTTCCTATAATCAGGCATCACATGCAATACACCTGTGGCAAGTGGTGGAGCATTTGAGGGCCGCCAGTCTTATGCTAAAAATTATTAAGTGTGAGTTCTTCAAGTCCCAGGTCATCTTCCTGGGCATCATTATGTTTGACCAGGGCCACATGATAACCCCAGACAAGGAGAAGGCGATTTGTGAGTGGCCCAATTCAAATTCAGTCAAGTAATTGAGGAGTTTTTTGGGGACTTTCACTTTCTTAAGAAATTCATGCCAAATCTTTCTGAGGTGGCAGCGCCCTTGTATAAGGTGAGTGGAGCTAAAGGCTCCAGTGGTCTTCTTTTATTCAGGATGCCTTCCAAGCGGTAAAGTGCATCCTGCTGTCTACTTTCATCCTTCGATATGTAGATCCAAACAAAGAGCTTATAGTGGCTTCCTGATGCTTCTAACTTTGTAATAGCGGCTGCCTTGTTACAAGCAGGCAAATATGGAATGTAGCATCCTGTGTATATCTTTCTAGGAGAATGTCCTTACCAGAGTTAAACTACGCCGTTTATAACAAAGTTATTGGAAGTGGTAGAGGCGCTGACATATTGGCGTCATCATTTACATGTCTCATCCCAACCATTCCACGTTTGTAAAGGTCACTATGCCTTGTTGTAAAACAGCGCTCCTCATTTCCTGACCCCACGACAAACCTGCTGGAATAAGACCCTGACCCAATTTATGTTCTATTATGAGTTTACAAAGGGTAAGGAGAATAGTTTGGCAGATATTTTGAGTTGAAACCCTGCTTTAGCTCCATATCCTAAGGAGGTAGTGGTACATAATAACCACCTGATGATTCAGCCAGGTAAGATCTTACCCCAACATCCCTCCCCCATGGCATGCATGCTAGCGCTTTCTCCTCTGGAAAACTTGGAGGAATATGGTATGTTCAGAAAGATTGCATTTTTCATTCCATGTCAGCAGAATTTACTATGGTTCTTTCCAAGAGCAAAATTGGTTTAAGAAGATATTATCAGAGGTTACCATATAAAGTACGGGATGATGTGGTTTTAGGGATGCCTATGGGTTCCTGATGGACCACTACTTCTGGAAATCATCTGGAACCATCATGATGGGATCACCATTGGGCACCATGGGAAGGCGAAGACATTGGAGCTGATTTGCTGCACTTATAATTAAAAGGGATTAGCCGCACAAGTTGCCAGAAACTGTAAGGAGCTCCTGGTTTGCAACGGTTAAAGCCAAATTGCCAGCCCCTCGCAGGATTGTCAGTACCAGTTAAAAAGTCCAAAGGGCCCTGGACTTCCTTATCAGTAGATTTCATTGTGGAGTTACCTGCATCTGAGGGCTACAATACCATCATGGTAGTGGTAAACCGTTTTAAAAAGTTTGCTCATTTTATTCCCTGTAGCATCACAGTAACTGTAGCTGAGATGGTCATGCTCTTATTGTCTCATTTGTTCTTTCATCATGGGTTGCCTCAGAAGATAATTAGTCATCGTGGACCCCAGTTTACCTCTGTGTTTTGGGAAGAGTTATGTAAAACTCTTTATATTCACCCATGCCTTTCTACTGCCTATCATTCCCAATAGGATGGGCAGACAGAACGAGTGAATCAGTTCCTGGAACATTTTATGCAGTGCTACACTGCTGTGGACCATTCAGATTGGGCTTCCCATCTTGCCATGACCCAATTTAGATATAACAACGCCCAACATGCATCCATCAGGTATGCCCCATTTTTCGCCAGCTTTGGGTTTAACCCCGCCTTCAACTTGGGGCCTAGCTTTGCATCCAAAATGGAAGCGGTGGTGGAATTTGATAAGACTATAAAGAAAGTACACAAAGTGATACCATGAATTTAAATGCAGCTATGCAAGATTATAAGAAGAACGTTGATGGTAAGAGATGTGTAGGTCCTGCGTACAAAGGAATGGTATCCTGTGATGCTTGATGCTAAAAATATCTTAATCAAACAGCCATGCAATAAACTGAGACCAAAGAGGATAGAGCCTTATCACATTGTCAGAAAGGTGGGCCACGCCTCATACCAGTTGGATCTTCTCTCATCATTCTTGATCTTCACCATCTTTCATGAAAGTAAGCAACGTTGTTTGAAGGCCCCCACTAGAGACTCCAGAGGCTTATCTCATTGATGGGGAACAACAGTGGGAAGTGGAGGAAATTGTAGCTTCTCTCCATTTAAGAAGAATACTTGAGTACCTGGTATCCTGGAAGGTATTTGACGCAGCCAAGAACAGTTGGATGCCAGCGTGCAATTGCATCCATGCCCAAGACCTGATTAAGGTTTGCCATGAGAGTTTCCCTGAGGCGGCAGGACCCAAGTCTAACCAAGGTATCTCCGCCATGAAGATTGCCCCTGCCCACAAGAACTTCTTTCTTGCAGAAGCCCCTGGAGGGGGTGGAGCCCCAACAGAATGGGAGGGTAATGTCATGGTTGCATGACACAATTGGGGGTACTGAATATATAATTAAGGCTGGGCGTAAGGAGGCTAAAAGAGTGAATTTGGAAGGCCTCCCTGACCTGAAGAATATCCTGAGCCAACGCTGGGTAAAGGCAAGATATGCTCAAGTTGGTCCTAGAGGTGCGCATGATGGTCAGTCAAGCGTTAAACAAGGGCATTAAAATGCACTAGCATTTATAGATAATAAGGAAGGTTAATTACAATTGCTTTGAGAACAGGGTTTTACTTATTAAATTATTGATATTGCCAATCCAGGAGGATTCATCTTGAGTCTCTAAATTGAGTTTGACTTACTTAACTCACAGTACCACAGAGGATGGTACTTTACGCTTATTGGTTTAAATAGGCTTTGTACCTCTCCCCAGGAAAGAAGATTAACCCTCTAGTGTCTATTAGTGATTCCATGAGAGTGACCTTATTTTTTTGGTCAACTTGATTAATAAAGATCTCCATTAGGTTTACGTTTTTTGTGAATGGTCCTTGGGTAGACCTGTGCGTTTTTTTCTGTCAGTTAGACAGTTGTTCAAGTTGTAAGTAAAATTAGTCTGGTGAACAGCCCCAATTTTATTAATATGAAAGGCCTATTGAAATTCTTGGTGGAATCCTGTCATAAGGAGTAGTATAACTACTCCCAATATTCTCCTGAACATCTCAGCCGCGGGCTCCCATTTTCACTCAAGCAATAGCATAAATGCAGTACCAAGTTCTAAGAAAAACGCACCCCCTTTTATAGGCTTGAAGGGGTTCCAGGGGATGCAAATATCTCTCTACCCAATCGCCCCTTAAGAACTGAGGTAATTAACCAAGCAAGCCATATGGGAAAAATGGCTGACTGGCGGGAGTACCTTAAGATGCTCCCCATTATTATGTCCTTCTGGTTTTGAACTTGCACCTACAATCCAAGCCATATCTTAATTTAGCCATATTAATCCCTCCACTGGTTAGCAAGAATCCCCTAGTATCATGCAATTAGCCTCAAAATAGCTTAACTAATATGAGGCGTAAAATTATTTTTTTTGTTTTATTTGAGGTGGTCCAACCTGGGGACAATACCACACTGATTAAGGGAAATCAAATGAATGGTAAAGGAGGATAAAATCCGGAAAACCTCCATGCGTGGCATATGATAGGCCAGGAACTCCATGGACTGCCTTTGCTATTCGCTATCTTGGTTTGGGGCAATGGTGCGCAACGCCAACACAGTCATAATTGTCCCCTACCCAAAGTTCCAGTACCATAATAAACTTGGGGAGGCAGCAGTAGAGGTCCCTACTCTACCACTTGGGTATCCTCCCCTTGAGGCGTAAAATTAATAAACATTGCTTAACTTGATAAGCTTTACTTTTTTAAATTAACTATTTTGTATTATTAAAATTATATTTAAATTGTGATTTTACTTTCCCCTAATAATTCAAAAACAGCGGTTGAGAATTCTATCTTCCAGCATTTATATTGTTGAAATCCAGAACTAAAAAGCACCTGTGAACCTAAAAAGAGCCCAGATTCTTACACTCCTTAAGGAGGTCTTCAACAATATAAGACATTTTAATTTATCCAAATTAACAACGGAATCTGGTGAATACCTGGGCCTTCCTAGTCCCCTCCATATCAAGGCTCCCAAGCACCCTGACACCGATCTGCACTTGGTAATGCACTCCTTCTTGCTGTACAACCAAGTTTTGTCATATTTTGTTATCTAGTTATTTATACTGTATTGTATACCCTTTACTTGGGTCCTCTCTGCTCCAGCACTTCTGAGGTGCCCTTTTCCAAGATTTAAAAGTGACTAGTTCCCTTGTGGTGTGTCCGTGCATTCCTCATCACCCCATAGGGAATGAGAAAGTTACAGACACTCTCTTGACACCCTATGTACAGCAGCATCAGACTCGAAAAGTGTCATCAAGGGTTTTTGCAGTACAGAGATGTCAGTATGGAGCGCCTCATCCTTCATGCTGACTGACCTTTTTTCTCCTCGTCAGCAAGTCTCTTACAACAGTCATTGGCGTTATAGTGAAATCTGTTACAATAAGTGCATTAAGTTGTTGGATTCTTCTGATTCTCAAAAGAATACAAGGCTTTATGGGGGGAGGGGGAGTCATAGGTCTGGTGACTCAAGGTAGATGCTGGAATCTCGTTTAAATTTTTGATTTATCAGATTCAAGTGATATTACTCTTGCACCCAATCATATGTAATTGAATCTCAATTGTAATATCCCAAGGTAGAGAACACAGTGTTTATAGCGTCATCCAGCGTGATTCTGTTCGTGTTAACTAAAGGCAGTGATTGAGAATAGAAAAACTGCGAATTTCATGGGACTTTTTGTCTTTATTCAGACAGATAGCCATGAACGTCTGCTTCTGTTTTGACATGGTCTGGGTACTGTTAAACTCTTGAACTAGGGTTATATGGATTTGTACCCAGGTTTAGAAATCTTTTAGATAAGTAATTTTAATTTTACAGACCATTTTACTCAAAAATAATAATGAATATGCTGGTTTCTGAAGATCTGTGACTTCCTCCATTAATCTCTCATATGCCTAAAAAGGAGGCGATGCTCTCTTGATCTAGAGTAAATCTTTCTTTAAAGCTAGGTTAAAGTAAACATAATAGTATTAGAGAGATTGATGGTAGGTACAGGTTCAGGTTCAGAAATTATAGCTTCTGCAAATTTTCTGAGGGACTGTTGATTTAATTTTCATCAAAATTCTTCCAAGTCCTCTATGCTTCTCCCCATTGACGGTTTAGAGAGGAGACAGAGGCCTTGAGGGTTATTGTTCCTTCAGAGTTTGTATTTTGGCACATTGAATTAAAATCTGGTTTTTACAATTTCTCAAGTAGGTCTTGTTACCGTGACAAGTTTGTTCAAGTTAGGAGATATGATTATCAGTGAGTTTTAATCATGCGCTAAAATTGTCCATCTCAACTGAAAAGGCATCAAATGAGACTCTGGGATCAAGTGGGAACTAATCCAAGCAGATCTTGCATCTTTGAGCTAAATTTTTTATTTGATCTTGTAGAACTGCAAGTGCATTTTGGACTTCTATTTTCCATGATTTGCATGAACTGTTGGAAGTTGAAACCGAAGAGCCAGATGGCCCTTAGGGTCCACAGGAACCTTCTGTCTTTTTTAGCATCTAGGCCCTTCTGTCCCAGGAGTGCTATAACGTGAGTCTAATTCTTGGTAATAGTGTTGTAGCAACTGGAGAAGGGTCTTAATATGGTTAAAGCATTGACAACAGGAGGATTTGAGAAATATTATATTTTGGCAAAGCTAGTCCTTAAGGTAGCTGGAGATCCCATAATTCAGCATATCAAATTGGCTCCAAGCTTCTTTAATAGAATTACGATTGTATACAATGGCTTTAAGTTACCATGGACAAATGAGGAGGCTTCAATGTAGAAATCAATAATACCTGAATGCAAGGATTAGTTAAGTTTCAGCTGTTGAGTTATTTCATGATGATACAATCCTACCACTTGTAGGATATGATGTATGACTAGATAAACAAAACTCCAGAGATACCATTCATATCTAAGGGTAGTTACAATGATGTCAATAGAGCCAAGTAATATAAGTCTTGCATTGTAGAAGGTATGTATTGACTCATGAATGACTGGAACGGCCTACCACGAAGAATATACCATAAAAATAACTGTTATATAATTTCATTGATGTTTTCATGCTGAAGCTGATACTGAGTTTAATCAACTGAGGGTAGAGTGAACTCTAAAGGTGCCCAAAATTCCAAGCTTTTAGGCTGCAAAGAAGTCACTTCATATTAAGCGTGGTGATCAATTGGTTTATACTTCTCAACTAACTGGCAGATTGAACTTCTTGGTTGCCATATTTTTCATTTCTTGTGATAGACGTTTTCACTGTACAGCTCATAGGATCCTGTAGTGATCACCATTTCTGTCATCTTATCAGCTCTCTAGATTTAGCCTGAGGCTCTAATGGGGCTCAAAGCCATTAAATTAGTGGTTGGTCAAAAAAGACAAAAAAGATGGTTAAACAAACTACTATTATAAAATATAAGGATTTGATATTTATAGGCAGGTCAGGAATCCATATATATTAGACCCCCATGGTTCCCTACAATCAGAATTTTTAAGTCATTCCAGAATGACTGTCTGATTAAGGCCTACATTGTTCTCTTTCAGAGATGACCTTGTTACTGCATTGAATAAGAGTCATGTTTTTATGTCAGAGGAAACTGAGGGTCTAATATATATGGATTCTACATCAGTTCTTACATATTTAATGATTGCTGATCAAATTATCCAAGTGCGCCTTTGATGCCAGATTCTGATCAAAAGGGATTGATAGTTAGTTCATCAATGTTCACTTCTGTAGTATAATATTAATATATTTATAGCCTTGAATACTGACACTATTTTGGGGTTTCCCCAAGGCAAAAGCTAAATATCAAAATTTCAGGTGCCCAGAGCATTAAAAACATAAGTCGTGAGTTGACTTTGAATGGCTTGGCTGAATGGAATGTCTAGAGAGAGGCGATGGCGTAGCTGTTTGCTTCTTCAGGGTACAAGTTATATGCACTATTCTGGGTTACAATACTAAATATAGTACTATTCAAAGAGGTAAAGTAAAAATAAATTTTCCAGAGAAAATATAAAATACCTTTTATTTGTTAAGGCTTTTAAATTTTTCAGGGAGGCTAGGTGTCTGGTAGATAGGGCGCTTGAGTCCTTTTCATTAACAATTTTTGTTTCTTATCCATTACAGGGTCAAAATGCAGCCATTCCTTTGGAAAGAATTGATATTGTTGTCCTTCAACTGTGCATGGCTTCCAGATTGTCATGGCTAAAGAAGATAATTTTAGAGACAGATTGTACCAATAAGACTGAGCGGGAAGAGGCCAAGTGATCAAGTTAATGAACCTTCCTGACTTAGAGCACACCCTGAAATAACTCTGGGTAAGGGTAAAATATGCCATAATTGGTTCAAGGGTTGTTCACTATGGTTGTGGGAGCGTTACATCTTCATCTTTGAAGCGAACCAGTAATATTGCTAGGTTATGATGGGATGTTACATTTGTTGAGAAAACGGGGCTTTAAGTCCCGTTCAGTTTATCATATTGCCAAATCTGGAAAAATCCAATTGCAGTCAATCACCTGAATGAGAGCTTAAATGAGCTATAATATTACAAAGGATGGTAGTTTGCATCTATTGGTTGAATCAATCACAGTGCTTTGCCCAAAGAAAACGAAACCCTAACTTCTAAAAGATAGTGTTTAGAAACCAATCTTATTTGTTGGTCGTCTTCTCCATTAGATAATAGTCTTTAATATCTATTTGAATTTACTATGTTGCCATTTGCTGCCCTCATGGGTTACCACCTCATGAGGGCTTTCCTGGAGTTTAGTTATATGCCATTGGAGGATTGGCACCTTACTGGTGGTTCTACTATGATTTTTGTAATAGCCTATTCGTGGAGAGTTAGAGACACACTCCTGACACAGATGAAAGTCTCTGGTGTTGAGATGGGGTCCATCCAGTGACAATTACAAATATCTTTCATTAATCTTTTCCCATTTAGAGCAAAGGCTCATTTTATGTAAATCCATTAGTTTTATAGAGGCTATACCCCAGAAGAGGACGTTTTAATAATTTTTGGTATGATCCTAAGATGATTTGGGACATTCTTTAGTACAAATGTTAACATCGCCCCCTTAATATCCTAGTGGAGGAAGACATAAGGGCGCAGGAACCTAGCATGTATGTGGTTAACAACTTTGCATTGAACACATCTGAGATGGAGTATTTGGAGCCAGCCATATATAGTATGCAATAGGGTCCCAACCAGGAAGTGTCCAGATTACTGGGACACCCACCATGGCAATAATGATAAAATAGTTTAAGGTCTCTGATATTTAATAAGGGGAGAGCTATATGTTTGGCATTAGATTGCATAGTCTCTCTGGTGGTGGTTAAACAATCCCTTGGTTATCAAGCACTTGTAGCCTAATTATTTCATTGGCTAACGCACTCATAGTCAGCTCAGCAGTATTGGGAAAGGCAGAGTTCATTAAAGGTTGAGTGCTACTAGGCAGTTGGGGCTCCCTACCATAGAGGGCCTGAAATGGGGACATTTTAATAACTTAGTGGTAGCTGTTCCAAAAGGCTAATAAGGCGAATGGCAGGTAGTGATTCCATTGCATGGGGTCCATAGCGGTCATCATGTGTGAATAGAAACTAGGGCACCATTCTCATGCTCCATTGCACCATAAATAGAAGGGTTATAGGGTATAGTGAAGTGCTGGTTAGTACAAATAGCGTGTTCTGTTCTTGACCAACTTGGAAGATAAAGCTCAACCCATTGTCCAAGAGCAGAATCAGGAGCACCCATATCGGGTGAAAATGGAGTGAAACAGAAACAATACGGTGGCCTTAATAGTAGCGGTAGGAACCAAGATGGCATCAACCCACTTTGTGAGATGATCAATGGCTAGTATAATGTAGTGGTGACCGTGTAGTCAATTTATAGGGGCACTATGAGATCCACACTAACAACGCTAAATGGTTCTTTTGGGCTACACTTTATGCTGATAGCGAGGATTTAGCCAATACTGGGTTCTGAATGTCAAGCAGGCATCCAAAACCTCCTTAATAGTTTCAATCATTTATTCTTAGTAGCATTGTTTAATTAGCTATTCATAGGTTTTCTTGACTGCCTCATGTCCCATATGAGAGTGTCCCTCAAGTTTTTGGTTCTCAAGGAGGATCTTATGTATGGAAGCCATTTTTGTCAACTTGTTTGTATAACAAGCCATCTTGTATCTGGGTTTTTTGATATGTCATCTGTAACATCTTTACTGTTTCTAGGGCTTCCAATTCCCATTATTCCAGCTGTCCAATCATATCGTATATACAGTTTTCCTCAGGGTACAATAACGCAAGGGTCAGCATCCTGGATAAACCCATCTGCGTTTTTGTGAGTTGTGCCAACCCAATGCACAATAGAAAAGTTTTAGCTTTGATATCAGAGAGCCCACCTGGCCAATTGACCATTTAGATCTTTCATCTGTTTAGCCACCTTAAAAAGCGTGATTAATGACAATGGCGAAATGGTTTCAATATAAGTCTTGTCAGAAGTGCTTTACCATGAGTAATACAGCTAAACATTCACACTCAGTTATGCTGTTGTTCCGTTCAACTTTTGTTAGGGTATTTCTAAATAGGCCACAGGTTGATCTACTTATTGATCATCTAGTTGTGCCAGGACTTCCCCTACGGCCACGTCACTGGCATCAGTAAATAACACAAAGAGTTGATTGAAATTTAAATGGATTAACACAGGCTGAGAGACTAGTTCAGTCCTAAGTAATTTGAAAGACTGGACCCATTCCAGGCTCCATTTAAAGGGGACGTTCTTGTGTAGCATATGCACCAAGGGTTTGGCCAAGTCAGCAAATTTTTTGGTATGAATTTCTTTAAATATATTACCATACTAGAAACACTTATATGTCCCTAAGGCTTTGAAGTGGCATCATTTTCTCTATTGTGGTGGCCTTGTCTTTTAAGGGCTTAATTCCTCTTTCAGTGAGCCCAAGCCCTAAAAACTTTATTTCCAGTTGGAATAATGACTATTTGGTGGGTTTAAGCCTAATAGACGCCTCCAAGTGTCAATAAAAAACATGGTTGAAGAGCTCCAAGTGGCCATTGAAGGTCTTGGAGAAAACGGTAATATCATTGAGGTATACTAGGAAGCAAAACATCTTCAAATCACCTAGGAACCCATACATAGCTCGCTGTAAGGTGGTTTGGGCATTAGATAGTCCCTGAATCATTCAGGTTGTCCAAACAGCCCTTCGTTTGCAATAATGGTGCACTTAGTTTGATCTTCAGGAGCCTGCTCAATCTGCCAGTACCCTCTGGCAAGATCCATTGTAGAAAAACAATGAGCCCTCTAGGAGCCAAAGAAATTTATTAATTTGAGGGAGAGGGTAGCTATCCTTTTGCGTTAATTCATTAAGCTTACAATAATTTATGGCAACACAATGGCTTTCATTCTTCTTTTGAGTAAGCAGAAGTGGAGATGCCAAGGACTTCATTAGGGTACCAAGAACCCTAAAGTTAAAAGCTCCTTGAGTTTGGTAGTGACATGAACCTTTTCACCTTTGCTTTTTGATAGGGGCGCAAGCATATGGATAAGGCATCCCTCATTTTTACATTGTGCACAACCCCTTATATCTTGCCAAAGCTGTATGTGGATATGGAAAAGAGATCATAATATTTCTCCAAGAGCTCGTCAACCTTCTTACGTTTCTCTGGCTTAGGTTTTCCCCTATGGAGATGGACACTAGAGCTAAG